>JAIUZE010075318.1:4355-46732 GCA_022085475.1 Heliosperma pusillum
GGGATCTTGGAGGTCGCCACCTACAATTAGATCGTAAAAAGATGAATAAAGTTCATCTTGAGAAAGACGAAATGCTTAAAAAGCGAGAAAGACGATAATTTTATTATCAATACGAATAGAGGAAGGTACGGGAGGAAGAATAAGATAAACTTACGTAAATTCTATCGAGTAACGAAGAAACTACGCCAATTCTAAGATTGAAATCAAAGAGGGAAAGTTGATTTCTTAGAGAGGAAGAAAGTGTGTTTGATTTTGTGTTGAAATGAAATATTAGGTTAAGGAAGAGAGTTGTGTGAGTTATGAGAGAAAAAGTCAAAGACGATTTTCAAAGCCAAGAAAGTCAAACTTGACTTAAGACGGCTTTTTCATGAAATCTCGCAGAAATTCCAAATACGAACTCGGAAATTCTAAATTCGACTCGAAACTTAAAATTATAAATTAAAACTTAAATTTACTGAAAAGCTTTCGTAAAATATTTCTACTAGAAAAATAGGGTACATTTCCGGGTGTTACATAGATATTTCGTTTAATTAACTTAATATATAATTATATCTAATCAAATTACCGTAGTATAATGATTAAACCCGAGTCAATCCCGTAACAACAATTTCAAAACCCGACTCATAAATTCCTCTATATCTACACGGCCCACCCATCCATTACTCACCACTAATCTTTTCATTTTACACTAAATCAACTTAATACCTTTTTAATACTTTCTTTAATATAATCAAATTCGTTCTTGGTGTTCTTCATCGTTCTTCATCGTTCTTCGTCGTTCTTGAGCAAAATCGTCACAAAACCTTCATTTCTTATTCAAATCCGTCCTAACTTATATTTCTAGAATCTCCTCTTCGCTCTCCATCTTCAAGTACGGTTTATTTTCAATTCCGATAAAATCGTTTTCAACACTTTAATTATGGAAAATCAAGTTTTAATTCTAACAATATTATTCTTGTCATTTCTTATAGGGGAAGATTTTGAAGACGAGTTTGGTGACTCGTATATATTAGGAGAAGATTAGTAGACGGGTTTTTCTTTATTTCTTATTTTTGGTGCTACTTGATTTTGCTAGCTAAGGTAACGATTCCGAGTTACTCGACGAATTAATGTTACAAACCTTTGTACCTTATGTTTTGTTCATGTTATTGTTATTTATGGTTTTTAGTAGTAACATGATAAGTAGTTATAATTTTCATGTTGTATGGAATTTTTAATATGTTAGTGTTCTTGACATATTTGGATGATTTATTTATAACCATGATTTTAATATGAATGATGGTTGAATTGGATGTTAAAATGGATATTGTTAATTTAAAACATGTTAGAAATAATTTGGTATGGTTGTGTGTGGTGGCCGAAACAGGTGGCTGAAAAACCAGCCCAAACCAGGCCGGTTCAGGCCGGTTCAGGCCCGGTCCAGGCCGGTCTGGAATGTTCCGGGAATCGTCCTTTGGGTTTGTGTCGATGTTTGATTGTTTTGTTGTTGTTTTGACGGGTTTTAAATATGTTAAGCATGCGGGAAAATAGTAAGAAACGGTTTTAGAAATTTTAATCAAAACAGCCCAAACCAGGCCCGTGGGCCCAGTCCAGGTCCGGTTTGGTCTCGGCCCAAATTAGCCCGTGGGTCCCTCTTTGGACTTGTGACGGTTTTTGAGTATTGTTATTTTATCGTGTTTCGTAATATTTAGCAAGTGGAAAATTTTAATAAGTAAATTATTTAATTAAAAGCTTTTCATTATATTATTATTTCTTACATGTTAGAAATTATAATACGAGATTTTAGTTTAATTTGATATCATGTAAGTCAAGCGGGTTTTCGTATGATTATAATAATTCACATGTTAGAAATTGAATGAAATAACATGAAATGGAATGTGATATCTTATGTTCAATCCTCGATGGCTAAGACTCTGTTTCTAGCCGGTTTGACCAAACGGTTTGGTCAAACTACGATCTAGTAAGCCCCGTTTTGACTGATGACCCGTCGCGGGACTCGGGTCGGGGATTTGTCTTCAGGTAAGGTTTTATTTAAATGAATGAATGAATGAGCCTTAGTAGAGATGAGGCGATATGATATTTGAATATGGTTTATATGAAATTAGTCACATGATACGAAGTTTTTCCGTGACTGTTTAATTGTATGATATATGTCGTGTTGACTAAGTACTCATAGAGAATTATGATTATATGGCGTCTTGACCATTCTAATTCTAAATGAGCACCTTGAACCATGACATTGATAGGCCGTACTATCTTTAACGAGTATATGTTCACCACTGATAGCTTTTGTGTCACTGACTTGGGCCTTTTGATACCAAGCCGGGGGCATGGCTGCCTAATTGCTTCCACTTTGGGAATGGAGCCAGCTTAAGTACTAGCCATCTCTGCTTAAGGGGTCGCCTAGTAGAGTTTCTCATGTACTGTTTAGTAATGAGACAGGGAATGGGTTAGCTATTGTCGCTAGGTCTGATCAGTCTAGGACTAGGATGTTTTCCTACCTTGTGGTATAGACTCGAGTTACAGTCGACTATTGGCCGTCCTAGGAACTTATGCCTGTTTGTAGAAGTATTGGTCTTTCATGTTTGTATGATTCTATGAATCTTAGAAGGTGAGATGCAAGCCGGCTAAGGTTGATAGAGTTTGGATTACCGGTTGTTAACTGAATCACATGATATTATGTTTGATTAGGGTTTGAGTGTATCAGGGCCATGTTTTAAATGTAACCGCTGAGCCAGCATACCAGCTTCCCTACCTCGTAGTGTAGTTTGTTAACAGATTCACATGATAGCTTTCACATGATAGGTTATATGTTAGTTAATTTTTTTCATAACATGAAAAGCATATCGTATATGTTAAGGTTTTGTATTTTCCATATACATCTCTTTTATGTTATTCATGTTTTATTAAACTCGACAATTCGTGGCTGGGAGAACTCGGAGTTACTCCCCACTAACTGTGGCTTCCGTGTTTATATTTAATGCGGTTGGCAGGTTTGTGATGCATACTTGGGTACATTGACGAGCTAGCGAGCGAAGTATTTACCTTGGACCTATATTCGGTTATTTAGGATTGTATATTATTATACACTCTTTTATTCCGTATTTATACGGGAGATATGTCTCCCGTTTTGGATATTTCTTTTGTATAATATTATTTCCTTTTTGTTATGAACCTTTTTATTTAAGACACCTTTGTTATGTATTCTCATATTTTATTTAGTTAAATTATTATTTTTCTCTTTCTGCAAATTTGAGGGTGTCACAGTTGTCGTGAGGTTGTTGTTAGATGGCGCCTAGAAATAGACGAAGAAGCACCCAAAATAGCCGTCAGACGATAGAGAAGGCTACGACATCGACATTCGATGTACTGGAGATTTCGCCCGTGGTGGAATACACGAATGTGGTGTTCCGAGATGTTGATCAGAAGACCAAATTTAAAGCACTTATGGGGTGTCACATCCTTTCAACATGGTGTGTTGACCCCGAATTCATATCAGAGATGAGATTTCATGTGGACCTTGAGTATATCGTTTTTGATTTGGGATTTGAGTGTCTTTCTGATATTCTAAGTTATCCTACCGTGAGTTGACCCTTGAGTTATTGAGTTGATATTATTCTTATAAGGACAAGAACATCTTCTTTCAGATAAAGGGGAAGGAGTGCAGCTTGACCTTTGTGGGTTTGAGGACGACTTTGGGACTAGAGGTGAAGTTTGTTGATTGTTACAAGAAATTTTCATTGACTTTCCTGGCTACCAAGTTCTTTGCTTCGTTGGCTATTGGTGATAATCACAAGGTCATCAGTTTGCACCTCACCAAGGTTCAGAATTTTGTCTTTCGTTTTGCTCTAAGGATACTTGGGGCCATTTGTTCTGCCGACCAGATTGTAGCAATGTCAATACCAATGAGTTGTTACTTTTATCATCCTATCTTAATGTGAGTCTGGAGAAGAGATTGTCAATGACTTCGTGTGCTGTTTTTTATTTGTGTCATATGAGATTGACGACTCCATTTAGGTGCTTCTTGGATTGTGCGGCAATTGTGACAAAGCTTCCCATAGCCGTTGCGGCATTTTTGCCTGGAGAGGAGAATGTGGTTATGCTGGAGGAGATTCCCTATCACGGGAAGACCTATGTGCTGAACACCCTTAGTTGGTTTAGGAAGGTTAATGATGAGACATGGGCATGGAATGTGGGAAAGGATACGTGATATGATTTTGCTCATCTGACCACCGTGCCTCAGTTTCTATAAAAAGTACCTATTCCTCAACTTTCCCCTGATGCTCGACAACCAGCCAATGAAACCTACTTGCTTCCGAGCGAGAGTTTTTATCATTGGAAGACTGATTTGACCTTTAGACCCAGTGGTAGAACTCCCGTTGTCAGCCAATTCTTGGCATCTTCGTCTTCCCAGCCGGTTGGGGGGTCTTTCCATCGTGTGTTTCAGAAGCGGACCGAGTTTTGGTGTCAACCGCTGACCCTGGCAAGGGCCCATCTGTCTTCGCGGGCATGGTTCCAAACGCCTTCTTAGAAGTGGTTCTAGCTGCCCTATCAGGTTTGGACCTAGCCGCCGCCTCAGGAGGTACCGTTTTTGTAGTCTCCAGATCCTTCTTGTGCATGGTCCCATGATTACTCTGTGTCGTGGACTCAAAGGATGGATGTACCTTCCTCTCCTCCGACTCAGCCACCCTAGTAGTCACCGTTTTCGCATTATGGGAGTGGCTATACTTCTTACGCGCCGACGTATGACTCTCATTCCTACCAGGCCGAGCTCATTACACGTGTTAATCATGATTTATTCTCGAGAAAAGGGCATGAGCGCATGTCTCATTTGGGGATTGGTAACGACTTCCATCACCCGAGTTGATGGTCGGGACCGGATTATGATTCGGGAGTGTTGAATAATTATGGCATCAAGTCGTATTCGTAGGGTTCATCCATTCCTTATGGTCGGGGATGCTTGGTTAGTGCTTGAGGCTAGGGTCATGTGAAGTAGGAGCGGAGGCAGATTGAGGCCAGACTGTGTTCTTGGGGAGCTACTTGGCATAGTGGTGACTACCACTGCGAAGCGTCTCGGAATCGTGACTAGGGAGTAAATGTTGTTGGGGGTCAAATAAATCCTCTCATGGATCACTGACGTGGCAATATGGGATTGGTCGAAAGAAGAGCACATGGATTTAACAAGTGAATGGGCTGGATTGAAAGTGAAAGAAGATCAACGGCCAGGAATAGAAGTAACTAACACATTTATGCAACAACCAGATTTCACCAAGTCAACAACTGCCTCCACAAAAAGCGGAGTGGCTGAGCAGGACTCGAAGGAAGACTAAGAGAGACATTGTAGGAGAAGTAAGGGTTATAAAAAGAGGGGAAGGGGAAGCGAGCAGGGACATTCAATCCTCTCATCCCAAAATCAGTATACAAGTATCCAAGCAATTATCAAAGCAAATTCGTCCTTGTTTCTTTATTTACGTCCAAATATTATGTACCACCTCATCAAGTACTTTTAGATTTTAGTGCATATATTTGGCGGGATTCCGACTCCCCCCGCGGTTTTTCCCGCATTGGGTTTCCGCGTCACCAATTCTATGTGTCATTTCTTTTCTTGCGCTTCTCCTTATGTTATTTCATCATATCAGTACTAGTAAAGTAGCCACACTGATCCACCTAAATAAGTAAATCACCTAATTAGCAAGTTTCTTACCAAAACAGTTTGGCGCCCACCGTGGGGCATAGTTGTTAATATCTACAGTCAAAACAAAAATCCAAATGACCAAATCGATATTTCAGGATCCAATTCACCCAATACCAGTGGTTCCCCCATATAACCTTCTACTGGGCATCCTCAGCCAGCCTCGGGAGCACCCATTATCCCTACCAGTCTGAACCAGCCTATCCCACCCACTCTCCAGAGGGAGGCAGTAAGCCAGACCAAGATACCTAAGCCACCTAGGGTGCCAGAGTCCGGGACGAGTCACCACTCAGGGTCAGACTAGGTCCACCAGAGATAGCAGCCCCATCATGAGCGAGATCATGATGGCCACCAATCCCTTAGAAGGTTCAGAAAAGCAGCGCCGTGCAGGTCCAGATATAGACCAGCCAGACCCACTGCACGGTCTCATAAGTGGAATGAGCGTCATTCATAATGCCATCAGGAGCCTAGAGAAGGACAACCATAATTTGAAGGAGAGGATGGCTGCCCTGGTAAACCAGGAGTCGACGTCCAACCCTCCGAGCAACCAGACGTCAACCTCAGCTACCTACCCGTCCCAGGAGGTGCCTAGTGCAGGTCCAGGACGCCAGATACCGCAGGAACTAGTGACCCAGTTGGATTTGGCAACACCGCTGCCGGTTCGATCCATGGGACCTATTGGGCCAGGGACCTCAACACCCAGCCACTTCGCTTCCCCAGGCTATCCACAAATACCAGGTAACCTGCCTACTGGTGTTCCCTTCGTTACGAACCCTTTATTTGGTACAGGTACTCTGAGCCAACCAATGGCCCATCAGTGGAGGCCCATCATCCACACTCAGCCCGTACAAAGCGGAGTGACCTACATCCCCTACTTAGGAGAGCAGATCCAAGGAGGAACAACGCCCGGAGGTAGTTTCTTTGGCCTTGGTCCTAGTGCTCCTAACCCTTTTGCAGGAATAGGAGGACCAGTGGAACAACAACTCCAGGAAATAAGGGACATGATCAACAAGATCCCGGGGATGACACGCCCTATGGAGAGAGCCACGCCTGAGAGCTACGCGGATTCGCCTTTCGTGGATGGCATAACACTAATCAACGTGCCCAAAGGGTTCAAGTCTCCGGTCATGACGTTGTATGATGGAACTGATGACCCCTTGGACCACATCAACAAGTACAAGCAGAAGATGATAGTGGTCACCGCAACAGGCCCCCTGAAGGAAGCATGCATGTTCAATGGGTTTGGATCCACCCTATCTGGAGCCGCCCTGCCGTGGTTCGTGAGCCTCCCGATCACGAGCGTGGGAACCATCGCTGACCTGGTGAACCTGTTCACCTAGCAGTTCGCTAGCAGCAGGAAATCACAGAAGCAGACCAGTGACCTGTACCGGATAACTCAGAAATTCAATGAATCTACTCAAGACTTCCTGAACATGTTCAACAAAGAGAAGGTGTTCGTTCCCAGATGTATTCCGCCAAGGGCTCCACCAGGACTCAGATTTATACAGGGATCTGACGAAGAAACCCTGTGCTACGTTTGAGGATGTGCAATCAAAAGCCATGGCAGCAATACGGTTAGAAGAAGACGCTGAATCTAGAAGAACTACCTACGATACCGACAGGAGCACCATAAAGGCAGTAACCGACAAGAGGGGCGAAAGATCAAAACCATACTGCAGGACCACCGTCAACAAGGATTCAGAAGGGACTGACTGGCGAAACAACCCAAACTTGCCCCCAAAGATCAGCCAGGATGGGTTGTCTACAAGCATGACAGGCTTGCTCAAAGTCCTGAAGGAGTTAGGTGGAAGGGAAAGGTGGCCTAAGAAGTCAGCTGGAGACAAGGGCCCAGACAAGAGGGGCCAGAGCAGGAGGTGTGATTTCCATGATGACGTCGGCCACAACACTGAAGACTGCGTGCCCTTGCGTAAGGAGGTCAAGCATCTCTACGGAGCAGGATACCTCGACAACCAACTCCTAAAAGGAAGTAGAACCGGTAAAATAAAAGCCACGGATCAGGTGGTACCTTCTCCACCCCCTCTCTATAGTAAGGTTGTCAATGTAATCACAGGTGGTTCAGAGCTGTGCGGATTAGCCTACTCAGCCGCCAAGAGACATGCTACAGAAACAAAGGGGGACTGGCCTGAGACCTTTTGTAGGGTGAGCAGGATGGACCTACCAGCAGTCCCCTTCCCGTGACAGACGCACAGGGTGTAGAAGAGCAACATCATGATGCACTAGTAATTACCCTGTCAATAGGGAATTGTCTAGTGAAGAAGATCCTGGTAGACACTGGGAGTTTAGTGAACCTCCTCATGTTGAGCACCCTCAAGAATATGGGTCTAAGTGAGAAGGACCTGACGAACAGGGTAGTACCCCTGGTGGGATTCAGTGGTGAAACCACGAGATCACTAGGGGAAATAGTTATTCCTACTTTTTCTGGTGGAATTAATCAGCAAATAAGATATTTAGTTATTGATGGTCCATCTACTTACAATGTAATCCTTGGCAGGCCCTGGATCCATGAAATGAAAGAAATACCTTCGACGTACCCCAGTGCCTAAATTGTAACACCCGCAAATGTACCCTATTTGTTAGGGGTGTTCATTCTCGGTTCGGTTAACCGAACCGCGAAATTAACCGGTTAACCGCCCAACCGGTTCGGCTAAATGACGAGCCGTAACCGAACCGTTTACTGCGGTTATTTTCGGTTCGGTGAACTGGTTGAACCGGTTCGATTAGAACGGTTAACCGAAACCGTTGCTCTATTTTTTTTTTATCATTGACATATTTTAATGGTGAATATAGTAATACTCTACAAGATAAACATAATATAAAAATAATTAAAGATAAAATAATAGGAAGAGTTAACTGTTGAACGTAAGACAACGTAATTCAATAATAGAATGGTGAATAATGATTGAGGATGAGGGTCGTTGGGTGTCAGAATAAGGGTGAAATGTAAGGTATGAGAGTTTGAGTGAAAAATAAGAGTAATTATTAGTTTTTGGCTAGCCAAATAATATTTTGCTATGGATAATAATGTCACGGTTCGGTTTCGGTTAACCGCGGTTATGAAAATCCGAACCGTAAGCGAACCGTTCCTAAGTAAATTGAACCGGTTCGGTTAACTGAACCGTATTTGTGTTTCGGTTCGGTTAACCAAACCTAAAAAATGCAGTTTTCGGTTTTTTCGGTCCGGGTTTTACGGTGCAGTTAATTATGAACACCCCTACTATTTTTAATTTAAAAATATTATACGGATACTTTTCAGCGTAACTTTAGTTTTAGTCTAGAACTTAGTTTTCCGTGTCTAATTTAGCAAATCCGAGTTCGTATTCGGACTCTACTCGAAGTTCCATGTGAGTTACACCTTAAGGCGCTTTTGGGCTTTTTCCCCCATATTTCTCCTCTCACTCACCCTTATAACCTAACTCCCTCATTCTTTTTCCTCTTACTCTTATTCCTCCTACAAACCACCAAAACCCTAACTCCATTAATGGATCAACTCAAATTCATCACTACTCATCCTTTACTCACTCAAATCCTCTACTTTTCGTCTTAATCTTCCGCTCGCATCGTCCTCTACCTTATGTGGTAATAAAATTACTGTCTTTCTCATTTTCAATTTTTCCGTCTTTCTCCAAGGTGAATTATATTCATCTTTTGTCGTCTTTTTATAGGTGGAGACCTTCAAGACCCCGATAAGGATTACTATCTAGTGGTCGAAGGCTTAGAAATCGATTGAAGACACGTAAAGGTAACGGTGAAGGGTTGATAAGTGATATTTTGTACTAATTTATCCCCCGTTTTAGCTCGATTTCTATACGATTTATGCACTTTGTTAAGTAATTAATGAGCTAATATTGCTATTCTAGTTGTTTTGCGTGCTTTGACTCGTTTTATAGGAAATGAAGTGGTTTTGCTATATTTTCTTACTATTTGGAGCAAAGGCACTAGAATACGAGTTTTCAAGGAATCGATGATAGATTCACGATTTGATTACGATTCCGCTACATCCTTCCTCGAATGGACTTATCTTGGACTTTGACTTTGTACTTCAAAGGAAAACATCAACCCAAGTCAAAGGAGGACTAGCCCAAGCCCAATTGCATGTTACATTGACCAAGACCAAAGCATAGGATTCCGTGCCCAAAGACGAAATTGGAAAAGACGGTAAAATCCATCTGGGTCACATACCCGATCGGATTACCACATACCCGATCGGGTAAGTTTGCGGCTGAGGCGTTTCTTGGCTGTTCCTCTACCAAGCTTAAATGAGTGATTAAAGGCTTTGTCTAGGGTATGAATTTTGACGATGCAGCAGCCATGCAGCCCTATAAAAGCCAAGGATCATCTCATACAAATCATATCTTATATACACAATTCATACTTTTTATATACATTTATATAGTTTATCATATCTTTATCATACAATTAGCATACTTTACATACTTTCATTTACAATTTACACAATAATCCAATAGTTTACTTCTTCCTTTCATACAAGTTTTAGATTATAGTTTAGCAATTTCTTAGTACTTCTATATTGTTTTTATAAGCTTTTTTATTGGGTTGGATATTTGTTCTTTACTTTCGTTCTATTATAATTTGCATTCCAAACTCGGTAATTCTCTATCCTTTACTTATGCAATTTGCATCATGAACTTTAATCTAATTAGTATTGTATTCATATTATTGTTGTTAGGAAACTCATCTAAAAGTAATCTAATCAAGACCAAAATATTGTTTAACATGCCATCTTTTATTTTGCCTAATCATATAATCATCGAATTCATCACTAGAATTATTATTAATATAATCACCATAATCATTGTAGTACTTATATTTCATAGTTTAATTTCCTACATCTTTGTCCTCTTAATTTACTTAATCACATAAAATAGATTAATCCTAACATTGTAAGATTATCATTGTGTAAATACAATAAATAGAATTGTAATATTGAAATGATTTACTACTTAAAATGAATTAAAAGAAGAGTAGATACCAATCGAACCACCTAGTTTGTTTCTTCCTTTGGTTATGCCAAATTCTATAACTTTGTTTAGTGGCCATGAACAATTGTTTGTATTAGTCAATTTCCGTCTTTGTAACGAGAGTTGGGATGGGGATTAGGACTACCAATAGGGGTTTAGTGACCTAATCATGCTGAGAGGACGTTAGGACCCACTAAAAAGTCGGTACGAATCCGAGAGGAATATACCGCTACAAGGCTTAAACAATCGTAGTAATTATAATGTTGGTATCAATAAAACTTTTAAATCATTTTGCATGTATTTCCCTTTCACTATATCGATTTGATTAGATAGTTTATTTTACCATTTTAGATAGTTTATTTTATTGTTGTTTAGTTAGTTTACTTTATCGTCATTTTATTATCGTTCTTAGTTAGATTACTATATTGTTATTAGCTAGTTTATTAGTTAGTTAGATAGCTTTTCAATATTGTCATTTTAATTATCGTCCTTAGTTAGATTTTAAATATTGTCATTTGGATCAGCACACTTCCCCGATCGGATTCGTGACAACCCGATCGGGTAAGTTGTCTGTTTCGAGTTGTAAATATCGTCATTTACATACTTGTCATTTAAACATCGTCATTTACATACTTGTCATTTTATTTTATGTTAGTAGTTTAGACAACCACCTCAAATGACTCGAACTTAAATGAAAATCACTCCATAGCAATTCATAGTTAACACGTACTCCCTAAGGATCGACACCCTACTTCCCTAATACATTCCTTATGTTGTTATCCTAAGTGTGGGTAATTATTTTTGTATCGGGCTCGCGACAAGCACGGTCAAATTTTGGCGCCGTTGCCGGGGAGCACGGTTTTGTTTATCTGTGTACTGCTGATTTTTGTTTACAAATTCTACCATTTTTAGGTGCAACCGTACCTAAATCGTTACTAACTTTTTTTTTTTTTTGTGTTTTTCTTGTAGGTTAACAAAAATGGTGCTAACAAGGAAGGATCCAAGGTACCGGGTTTTTGAGCTCGCTAGTGGGATCCTAAGGGTCCATATGACTTTGATTGCTCTCATCGAGGGTAACCAATTTAGTGGTAAACCAAATGAAAACCCGTCACACCATATCCAAACCTTTTGTGAATTGTGTCAAACCTTTATGAGGGAGGGAATCACCCAAAACGAAATTAGAGAAACTCTTTTTCCTTTATCACTAAAGGAAGAAGCAAAATGGTGGTTCACCCGTCGTTTAAAGGATGCCACAAGGCCAATGGAGTGGGAAGAGATTGTCATCGCTTTTCACCGTAGGTTTAAAACCACTATGTCAAACCTATCAATTAATTCACAAAAATAAAGTGGGGAGGGTTCACAAAATAATGGGGGATAGCGAAAGAAAAGCCGAGTGGAAACCTCGAATGATGTTGACACTACCATTTCCTTAGCCTGTCCCGTTCAACCAAAAGAAACCACCCCAAAATCCACTTTATATCGCCCAAAAGTTTTAAACCCATTTACCTCATTAACAACACCTTGTGAACTTTGTGGTGGAATAGGGCATGTACCTCAACGATGTGGGAACAAACTCACACCCTTAAACCCCTTTCACCTACAAATTCGCCAAACTCAACCCACTAATACACCTCATACAATTCCACACTCATCCTTTCAAAATGATCAATTGATAGCAATAGTAGATGTCAAGTTAAGGGAAGTAATCCAAGCCCAACATAATACGTACTCATACTTCTTTTCTAGCTTAAAGTCACTCAAATCAACCATTTTATCTCTCCAAAAGAGAGTAGAAGAATTGACCCCATCGAGTTCTAGCCAAACCACCCAAGGGAGTGAAGAACCATCTATTGTCACAATTGACATGATTAGTGACAAACCTTGTGATCATCCTCTTGGGAATGGAAAGAGTAAGGAGCCCATATTTAGGTTACCCCATGAACTTTGCAATAATCCAACACTAGCCAAACCAACCAAAGTCCCTACACAAGAGGAGACATCCCGTCTCGAAGCTTTGATCATGACATTGATAAAAGCTCAAGGGAAATTAGAAGAAAGAGTTGTTGAAACAACAAGGGCAAACGACAAAGCTTTCTCAAGGTTGGAGGCACGGATTGACAAAACATCTAGAGAAAAAGAAGCAACCAAAGACTCTCACAAGGAACCTACCCTTGAAGAAGGGAAGGTTATCATTCCTTCCAAACTTAAAGATCCAGGTTGTTTTAACATTTCTTTCACAATGAGTCTTCATAAGGTCAAAAATGCATTGTGTGATTTAGGAGCCGCTATTAACGTCATGCCTTTTTCCATCTATCATGACCATTGGCCAATACAAATAAAGATCACTAATAGTAGCCTTCAACTAGCCGATGGATCTATGCATACTCCAGCAGGAATTGTGGAAGATGTCCCCATACGGATTGGATACTTCCTCATTCCCGTTGATTTTTATGTCATATTTTCAAAGAAAGAAAGAGACGACTATATTATATTAGGGAGACCCTTCCTAAATACAGTTGGGGCTTGTATGGATGTGCAAGGAGAGAAGATCACCTTTGAAATGGATGGATCAAGTGCCACCTTTGATAAAAAGGGGAATGTATTGAGTGTTGGAGATGGTGACCTCGAAGCCTTCAAGGCTTCGGAAGTGTTTTTGCATTAAGTTGCCATGGGTGTTGGCAAAAGGTAAATGAGAAAAATTCAAGGACGAATCAAGCTACAAGGAGCTCAAATCCCTTCACAAGGCTTAAGGAGGGATAAAAACACAAAGTCTAGCATGACTTAAAAATGCGCTCGTCGGGAGGCAACTTGTAACAACCCGAAAAATGCCAATTTTTCTAGTAAAAATATTTACTAACACTTTTCAGTAGAACTTAAGTTTTTAAAATAGGAATTTTTGTTCCGAGCCTTATTTTGAAATTCCGCGTTCGTATTTGGAATTTCTGAGAGATTTCATGAAAAGACCGTTTTTAGTCATCTTTGACTTTTCTTGACTTTTTAAGTCGTCTTTGACTTCCCTTGACTTTTTAAAAGTCGTCATCGACTTTTCTTGACTTTTAAGTCGTCATAAACTTTTTCTTGACTTTTAAGTCATCTTTGACTTTTCTCGGCTTTTCAGTCAACTTTGACTTCCGTTGACTTTTTCCCGACTCGCCTCATAAGTTTGAATACCGAAATTTTATTTAAAAAAAATAATATTTTTGATTTATTTTTATTTAGATTTATTAAGATTTATCATAATTTAATATAATTATTTTGAATTTATTCGGAATTGAAAGAATAACGTTTACGGTTTTAACCGAACGTCATTTAACTATTCCCGACTCATCGTAAAGCGCGAAACAAAATCGAAACTCGACTTTGGCATGAGTCACACGCGCGTGTCATCGCTTTCCACTCACAAATAGATATTTTAATTATTTTGATTAAACTAATCAAAATATCTAGATATTTATTAACTTTATCGATCGGTTAACGAAAATTACGCAAATCGTTTACAAAACTGACCCGTCTAGCACAAAACCACACGGCTCATCCACCCTCTAATAGGGCTTGATATTTTCATTATTTTTCATTACAATATCATAATATCTTGATATTTAGTATAATTAACTTTATCGTTAATTATATTTAATCGATTACCGTAAAATAATTATTAAACGCGAGTCAATTACGTAACAACAATTTCAAAACCCGACTCTTTATTTTGCCTATATTTACACGGCTCACACACACACTCCACTCACAAACAACTTTTCATTTTTACAACAAATCAAATAAAGATCAAAATATCACTTTCTTTAATCGTTCTTCGTGTTCTTCATCGTTCTTGAGCAAAATCCTCATAAAATCTTCATTTCTTAATTAAATCTGTCCTAACTTATAATTCTAGAATCTCCTCTTCGCTCTCCATCTTCTAGTACGGTTTATTTTAAATTCCGTAAAAATCGTTTTCAACATTTAATTATGGAAAAATCAAGTTTAAGTACTAATGATGTTTTCTTGTCTTTTCTTATAGGGGAAGATTTTGAAGACGAGTTTGGAGACTCGTATATTTTGGGTGAAGATTAGTAGGAGGGTTTCTTTGTTTATACTTCTTATTTTGGTGCTAATTGTCTTGCTTAGCTAAGGTAACGATTCCGAGTTACTCGACGGATATATGTTACATAGCTTTTGTTTTCTTTAGTTTTTGGTTCATCTTTAGTTTTGGTTCATATTATTATGATTCATGGATTTTTAGTTAGTAACATGTTAAGTAGTAGTTATTATGATGTTTTATGATTTTATAACATGTTGGTTGTTCTTGATGATTTTGGATGATTCTTCATAATCATAATTTTTGTATGTTTGATGGTTGTTTTGATTGTTTAAAAATGGATGTTGTTAATTAAAAACATGTTAGAATTAATGTGGAATTTGGGGTGGTTGTTTTAAGTGGTGGCCGGAAATAGTGGTGGTGGTGACCCGGACCAGACCGGCCGGTCCAGGCCGGTTCAGACCCGGTCTGGGCTGGTCCATGGTGGGTCCGGGTTTTGGTCTTTGGGTTGTGTCGATGTTTGATTTTTATGTGGTTGTTTTGACGGGTTTTAATTAAGTTAAGCATGCGGGAAATAATTAAGAAACGGTTTTTGTAAAAAGTATAAAATCTACCAAAACAGCCCATTTAGGCCGTGGGGCCCAGTTCAGGCCCATGTGGGGTCCGGCCCAACTCAGCCCGTGGGTCCCACTTTGGGACTCGTGACGGTTTTTGAGTTATCGTCATTTTTATCGCGTTTTGTAATAATTAGCAAGCGAGAAATATTAATAAGTAAAATATTTAATTAAAAAGGTTTTTCATTAAATATTATTTCTCACATGTTAGAAATTATAAGACGAGACCGTAGTTAAATTTAAAAATATCCTTTTAGTCAACGGGTTTTTTTGGTAATATTTAATAATTCACATGTTAGAAGTTTTATTAAAATAACATGTAATGAATATGTTGATTTTATGTCTATGTGATAACGACTCTGTTTCTAGCCGGTTTGATCCAACGGGTTTGGTCAAACTAAGATCTAGTCAGCCCCGATTTGACTGATGACCCGTCGCGGGACTCGGGTCGGGTATTTGTCTTCAAGTGAGGTTGTATTTAATTATGAATTAGCCTTAGTAGATATGAGGCGATATGATATTTGATTATTATTGATATGCACTTAGTCACATGATAGGATGTTTTTCCCGTGACTGTTTATTTATATGGTTGGTGCCGTGTTGACTAAGTACCCATAGAGAATTATGGATATATGGCGTCTTGACCATTCTAATTCTAAATGAGTAGCTTGGACCATGACATTGATAGGCACGTACTATCTTTAACGAGTATATGTTCGCCTGATGATAGCTTTTGTGTCTCGGCTTGGTGGGTTTATATCCAAGTCGGGGCATGGCTGCCTAGTTCCACTTTGGAAATGGAGCCAGCTTAAGTACTAGCCATCTCTGCTTAGGGGGTCGCCTAGTAGAGTTTCTCGTGTACGGTTATGTCATGAGACGGGGAATGGAATAGCTGTTGTCGCTAGGTCTGATCAGTCTAGGACTAGGATGTTTTCCTACCTTGTTGTATAGCCTCGAGTTACAGAAGTCGACTATTGACGGTTCTAAGAACTTATGCCTGTTTGTAGACGTATTGGTCTTTCATGTTTGTATGATTCTATGAGTTTTAGAAGGTGAGATGCAAGCCGGCTAAGATTGATAGAGTTTGGATTACCGATTGTTAACTGATTCACATGATTACGTGTTGATTAGGGTTTGAGTGTATCATGGCCATGTTTCTGAGAGGAACCTCTGAGCTAGCATACCAGCTTCCCTACCTCGAGTTATAGTTTATTATCGGTTTCACATGATAGCTTTCACATGCTAGGTTATTTGTTAGTGATCTGTTTCATAACATGAAAAGCATATCATATATGTTAAAGTTTTGTATTTTCCCTATACATTGCTTTTATGTTATTCATGTTTAATTAAACTCGACATTTCGTGGCTGGGAGAACTCGGAGTTACTCCCCACTGACTGTGGCTTCCGTGTTTATATTTAATGCGGTCGAACAGGTGGTGAATGCATACATTGGGTACATTGACGAGCTAGCGAGCGAAGTATTACCTTGGACCTAGATTCGGTTCTTAGATTGTATATTATTATACACTCTTTCATTTCCGTATTTATACGGGAGATATGTCTCCCGTCTTGTATATGTCTTTTGTAGAATATTTTTCCGTATTGTAATGACCCTTTTTATTTATGACACCTTCTTTATGTATTTAAATAATTTTTTTTCTTTCCGCAAATTTGAGGGTGTCACATTTGATCCACGAAGTGACGAAGCTGTGTTTGTTGGTTACTCTAATCATAGTAAAGCTTTTAAAGTCTTTAACAAAAGAACTTTGTGCATAGAAGAAAGTGTTCATGTTGTATTTGATGAAGATAATGTGCCTGAGCAAGTTGAACAGAATGAAGAAGAAGACATGAATGATCCCGACTTTCGCCTTTCAAGGGATGACCTACCGGAAATCAATGAAGAAGTTATTGAAGGAATCAATGATGAACTTGATAAATCCACAAATGATCTTGAAAAGAGAACTGAGACAATTGTTGATGATACGAATGTCTCTTCTCAAAACAAGGAAAAGGAAACCGAAGTTATAACTGATGAAGCTATAACTTTGGACCCAGATCAAGATTTGGTAACTGAAGTTGTACCAAGTTTAGCCATAACCCCGGAGTCTAACGGAGGGGGAACCAATCTTGACTCTGAATCATTTGAGGAAAGTGAAAGTTCATCAGATGATGATGAGCCTAGGAACTCTAAGAAATGGAAATATAAGAGTTCTCATCCTATGAATAGTATCCTAGGAAGTTTGAATAAGGGAGTTCAAACGAGACGAACATTAAATAACTTTTGTTCATTCTATTCCTTTCTGTCTACCATAGAGCCTACCAACATCAAAGAAGCCCTTGCAGAATCCGATTGGATTGTAGCAATGCAAGAGGAGCTTCAACAGTTTGAACGTAATAAAGTCTGGCATCTTGTGTCACGACCTTCAAATCGAACTGTGATTAGTACTCGATGGGTATTCAGAAATAAATTGGATGACTCAGAAGTTATAGTTCGCAATAAGGCTCGATTGGTCGTTCAAGGATATAATCAACAATAAGGGATTGATTATGACGAGACCTTTGCACCAGTAGCAAGACTTGAAGCTATTCGCTTGCTTATCGCCTTCGCAGCTCATAAAGGAATGAAACTGTACCAAATGGACGTTAAGACTGCATTTCTTAACGGTTATTTGGAAGAAGAGGGTTTTCTTGAACAACCCCCCGGATTTTTGAATAGCAAATTTCAAAACCATGTTTTTAAACTCGATAAAGCTTTTTATGGTTTGAAACAAGCGCCTAGGTCTTGGTACGACAGATTGTCCAAATTTTTACTACAAAACAATTTTAAAAGAGGATATGTCGACAAAACCCTATTTCTAAAATCCGAGAGTTCTGATTTACTTGTTGCTCAAATTTATGTAGACTATATTATTTTTGGTTCTACTAACAATAAATTGTGCAAGTATTTTTCAGATCTAATGACCTCAGAATTTGAAATGAGCATGATGGGAGAATTGAAATGAAAGTCCATAGACCTTAATTAGACTCCTCTAATTAGTTACTAAATTACTTGTTAGTTTAGTATTTAATGATCCATGTAACATGCATGAAAATATAAAGACATTTATATAAAAGAAGAAATTTGCTCACATTGATATGGAAATAAAATGGGCACAACAAGAACTCCTTCTTGTTTTTCTTGAGCTATTAATATGGATGAACAAGAACAATCTCCAAATTAGAAGACCCCCTTCAAGTTGCACCAAGATGATACCAAATAATCTACCCTTATTATTAACTAGATAATAAGATAGATATTATGCTACTAATATTAGAATATATTACTGCACTAGTAATACTTAGTAAATATTAGTATTATGAGAGTTTTAGTGAGAAGAAGGGTTTTTGAGAGATGTATGAAAAACAAGCAAGAATGAACAAATGAAATGAACAAACATATTGCCCTTATAAAGACAATATGGGCGGTCATGACAAGCCCCATAAGGGACTTATTTTGCTTATTTTAATTCACATGCAAAGTGGTAGAGTATAGTGTTGAATGAAATGATTTTAGGTTACTATTCATGTCATAATCACATGTGACTTGTGAGCATGAACAAAAGCAACCATTATCACCTTACCAACACTACCATGAACGACCATGTGAGGCCTTATATGGTCCATTTTGATCTTTGATATTTGTCCCACAAATACTTATTAATCATATGCTTAATTATCTTATATAGTTAATTGTTAATTTGATCATATAACAATTATATGACACAAATAAATAAATAATATGTACTTAACATTTTAAGTAATATTTTACCATTATATCAATATATAATGGGTCCCACAATGCTTAATTAATTTATTTTACAACTCCTTGTAAATATAATTAACTAATTACCTCTATCTCAAAACCTCAACTAATTTAGAAATTTAACGATTAATTACTAAGTTAAATCTTATTTAATCATATTAAAATAAGATATAAATTTATTAGTCAATTATTGCATAATTGAAAAATAAACTTAATCGAATTTGAGTTCCTAACTCAATTTCTAACAATTAACTCTCGTACATACCAAATATATGTAATGGACTAATCAATTGTATCAAATACAAATAATTAGTTACTATTTGGGTTTCATCCTATAGGTGTGACCGAAAGGGATCAGTTGATCACCGCCGTCATACGACAATAACGTCAAACTCTAGTCAGCCAACCGTTATTGATTTACGTTAATCAACAGACTAATCATATATATAGTCAATAAATATCCCAATTATATTCCTTAATAAGATTTATTATGTGACGCACTATTGTGGAGGATACCTACTCCAACAATCTCCCACTTGTCTGACACAAGTGTGCATCACCAATTCTCTTGTCTCTTTATCACATCTCCCACTCAACGCAAGGTGTCTTTCAGGTCGCACTTGCGATTGATTATATCTAGAGTGGTTTTCTCGATAGGGAGAGTAACTATATGACTGGAAAATCTACCATAGATCTCTTTCCGAGCGTGGCCACACATTTACAGTAACTTCTTCTCGAGTGGCCTAAAGATGTTTGTACCCAACGTGGGTGGACAATTCCGGTTGATTCATCTACTCTGTATGATGCAGATCACCATGATCCAGAAGATGTCCATCGGCCTCCTTTTATGGCACGACCTAGAACATCAACAAAAACCAATCGGAAAATGCACCGACTCAGATAGACGGTCGCCAGTCAAAAGAATCGACTCATAGGAATAAGATAGAAGACTCTGCCACGACCAGACATCAAATAATTGATTAAAGGATCTTTACAAATGTCACTGTCGGACAGAGTGTCATACAGTCTGTCTATGTAAACGACCAGTCATCTCCATGACCCCATGGTGCTGAACCAACCATCGATCGACTTATAATCTTGTCACTTCGAGACGTCACCTCATTGACTAGGGACAAAATAATAAGTTCGTCCTATTCACTTGAATAAGGTCCAACATTGTCTTACAATTTATTCGGATAAACAAAGTATTAAATTTAGTCAAACTAAATAAAAGAGTTTATAATAAAACTCGAACAATGAATGCAATTATCATATATCAAATAATTAATACAACATTCAATTATTACATATTACATAGTCTAAAGGAATTCTGGTACACGTCTCAATCCCATTGTGACGACATAACCATCATGCTTATGTTGGAGTAGGTGTCTTCCACAATAGTGCGCCACATAATAAATCTTATTAAGGAATATAATTGGGATATTTATTGACTATATATATATGATTAGCCAGTTGATTAACGTAATTTAATAACGGTTGGCTGACTAGAGTTTGACGTTATTGTCGTTTGACGGCGGTGATCAACTGATCCCTTTCGGTCACACCTTTAGGATGAAATCCAAATAGTAACTAATTATTTGTATATGATACAGTTAATTAGTCCATTACATATATTTGATATGTACGAGAGTTAATTGTTAGAAATTGAGTTACGAACTCAAATTCGATTAAGTTTATTTTTCAATTATACGATAATTGACTAATAAATTTATATCTTATTTTAATATGATTAAATAAGATTTAACTTAGTAATTAATCGTTAAATTACTAAATTAGTTGAGGTTTTGAGATAGAGGTAATTAGTTAATTATATTTACAAGGAGTTGTAAAATAAATTAACTAAGCATTGTGGGACCCATTATATATTGATATAATGGTAAAATATTACTTAAAATGTTAAGTACATATTATTTATTTATTTGTGTCATATAATTGTTATATGATCAAATTAACACTTAATTATACAAGATAATTAAGCATATGATTAATAAGTATTTGTGGGACAAATATCAAAAATCAAAATGGACCATAATAAGCCACATGTGGCCGGTTATGGCATGTGTAGGAAGAAATGATTTTGTTCTTTTCTTCTTACACAATTCTCCTTTTGATTGTGACATAACCTACATACTTTAATCATACTAACATTTCCTACACTCCACCTTATTGCATGTGAATAAATTAAACAAAATAAGAGGCCATTTGGACATAGGTGGTCCGGCCATAGTGCTATATAATGAACAATAGTTGTTCATTTTTCACTACTTCATTTTGTGCTTAATTCACACTTCTCTCTAAAACTCATCCTCTCACTAAAACTCTCATAATACTAATATTTCCTAAGTATTACTAGTGTAGTAATATATACTAATATTAGTAGCATAATATCTATCTTATTATCTAGTTAATAATAAGGGTAGATTATTTGGTATCATCTTGGTGCAACTTGAAGGAGGTCTTCTAATTTGGAGATTGTTCTTGTTCATCCATATTTATAGCTCAAGAACAACAAGAAGAAGTTCTTGTTGTGCCCATTTAATTTCCATATCAATGTGAGGAAATTTCTTCTTTTATATAAATGTCTTTATATTTGCATGCATGTTACATAGATCATTAAATACTAAATTAACAAGTAATTTAGTAACTAATTAGAGGAGTCTAATTAAGGTATATGGACTTTCATGTGGTATCAGAGCTAGCTTGTAGCATGCATGTTCATTTTGGACAATTTTTTGTTAAAGTTATAAGATAACTAATAAATCAAAGTTTTGAGTTAAAATATGATTCTGAAAAAAAACTTTTGGTACATGTATACCTACTGAGCGCAAAATGTTTGTGGTCAAATTTCGTGATTTTAGGGATTAATTTGCTATTTATTTTGATTTTTGGCTTTTAAACCGAGTTAACATGCATTTTATGAGTTAAAAGTTAACTAAAAATACTTTCATGTTAATTCTGGCCATGAAATTTTAATATGATATCACATGTATGTCTTAAATATTGTATGTAAAATTTCGTGACTTTAAATTAAGTATTGCATGTTTATTGATTTTTATACGATAAAAGTCGATAATATGAGATTATAATGTTCATAAAATTGAAACCTATTTTTCTGGTCATGAAAATTTTTGGTACATTTTACATTTTGCTTTTGATAATCTTGGTGAAATTTCATAATTGTTTTCAATGTTTTACTATATTTAATGATTTTTATTTGATAAAACAATTAAATACAAAGTTATTTGTTCATAAAATTAATTTAAATTTTTGAGCAAATGTTTTTTATTTTTGTAGTTCCTGGCATTTTTACAGAATGTACAAAATTTTTAGTTTCAAATATTTATGACGTTTATATTTTATTTTTGATTTATTTCATAATTGTTATGATTAAACCGTTATATTTTGCAAATGTAATCAAATCGATCTAATTAATGACCAACAAAATTAGTAGGGACTAATTTTTAGTTCTAAAACAGTTTAGTTAATTATTTTGAATTTAAATGAGATTTAAATGTTGATATTGATTTTTAATGGTTAAAAATCAATAAATCCCGTAAAATCGAGCTACAATGAGCATGAATGTGTTTAGGGCGATTTTGCCATGAATTTTGAAGCAATTTATTTTATTTATGGTTGAATAAATTAATGTCATTTATTTTATAATTTATGCAAATTTTGTACCTAGTACGACCTAGTTATTTTTAATCGTTATTACCCGTAATGTAAGGGAATAACGGTTTGGTTGTAATTTTTATTGCGATCTCGTATTGCCCCTTTGTATAATTTAATAATTTAATTTTATAGAATAAATGTATAATAGGAATTTGTATATTTGTATATTTTTAATTATTTTTATGAAGACCGGTGACTCGCTCAAGACGGTGCCATTTTTAGAAGGCGTTCCAAGTGAAGAGGCAAGGGACCAAGGAGTTGGTTTCCGAATTTGTAATTATCTAGTTAATTTGATTAGCTATGTGGCCATACTAGAATTTTATCGTTGCTTGGTTGCTTGCTTTATTTCCGCTCATGCCAAAATCGTCACACATGCATTTTATTTTCCGTTATTGTCAATTCAACGTTATTCACAATTCACCGACTTAGTTCACTTATAGGGAATTAATAACTAAATTGACAAGATCTCTCACATGTTTAAAAAATTGAGATTAGCCTTACCAATTAATAACACCTATGAATCCCGTGTTCATTAGGGCTACCACGCTCGTGGGTCCCTTTTTACCTCGGGTAAGTAGGGTGATACGATCACAAGCTAAAATTGGATTGGACTCAACGAGATAAGCGTTATCTTGGGACTAGGAGATGGATTTAGTTGAAATCCGTCAACCAAGAGTTCTAAGGGTAGAATTAGTCAAGTAATGACTTACCATTTCTAGATAAAGGTAGCATACGATGACTATTTTTATTTAAAGATGGGTCTTGGAATCATTTATATAAGTTAGTGAGAGGTCATTATATAAATGTTAAACTTGTTAAACTGTTTTTCAAGTAAACTAACTATGAATGTTTATATATTTCTTTTTGTAGTAGTAACCATATTCGCACAATGTCAACTTCATCAAACAACACAACCTTGGGTAAGGACTCATGGTTGAGATCTGTCATGGACAAGTGTGTCCTAAAAGATGACGTAAGTAACTTCGTTGAATGGGAGTTGACGATCAAGAGCGCCGCGATATCCGATAACGTGCTTCGCTACTTGGTCGAAGAACCCCCCACCGAACCCGCGCCTAGATCGTCCGCGGTGGTTCGGGCCGAATATGACCTTTATTTGAAGGTTGCTAATGACGTCAAGAATGTCTTGATTTGGTCAATCTCACCCAAACTCAAACTCCAATTGATATCTCTCGATGCATATGCGCTATTCACGAGGATAACGTCAATGTTTTCACAAGCCCCTCAAATTCTCCAATATGAGGCGGCTACGAAATTCTTTGACACTAAGCTTCAAAGGGGCCAAAAATTTGGCCCACACGTGCTCAAAATGGTTGAGCACGCGGACACCTTAGAGCGACTAGGGTGCAAAATTCCGAAGCAATTAGTGGTGGGTAAAATCCTTCATTCACTCACACCAAAGTTCACCCAATTTAGGGTGAACTATAACATGAATGACATGGAAAAGAGTTTCCATGAACTCCATGCACTCCTCACCCAAGCGGAGAGGGACATGGAGGCTAGTGGGAGTGAACCCAAGGACGTTCTTTCAATGAAAATGAAGAACATGAACCTTGGGGTGAAAAAGGACAAGGGAAAGGGTAAGACTCTTTTCAAGAAAGTCGGCAAGGGAAAAGGGCAAGGTCTTTTATAAGCCCAAGCCCAAAATCAACAAACACGCGGAGGCGGATTGCTATTATTGTAATGGCAAAGGGCATTGGAAACGCAATTGCCCCAAATACTTGAAAGATAAGAAGGACGGTTGTGTGACAACGTCAGGTAAAATTCTTTCATCACTCTATATGATAGATATTAACTTTGCTAGTACATCTTCTTGGGTATTTGATACCGGTTGTGGTTCTCACCTTTGTAATCATGTACAGGGGCTGAAGGACGCGCAAGCACTAGCCAAGGGTGACGTGGACCTGCGCATGGGAAATGGAGCTAAGGTAGCCGCAGTTTCCGTGGGCACCTACGTTCTTCTTTTGCCTAATGGTTTAGAGTTGTATTTAAATAATTTCTATTATGTACCAACTCTTACCAAGAACATTATCTCCATTTCCGTGTTAGACATGGAAGGATTTTCATTTTGTATTAAGAACAATCGTTGTACTTTTTCTTTAAATGAAATGGTTTATGGCGAGGCCATTTCTATTGGAGGTATTTATGTTCTAGATATTGCAAAAGAGGTCTATCATGTAGAAATCAAGAAGCTCAAAACAGGTGAACCTAATCAATCATACCTTTGGCATTGTCGTTTAGGGCACATAAACGAACGACGCATAAAGAGACTTGTTTCATCTAAAGTACTCAAACTATTCGATTACGAATCTTATGGTGTATGCGAATCTTGTCTTCTTGGCAAGATGACTCGTGCTCCTTTTACGGGAAAAGGGACACGAGCAAGTGAAGTATTAGGACTTATACACACGGATGTATGCGGTCCAATGACTATCCAACCTAGAGGTGGTTATCACTACTTCATTACTTTTAGCGACGACTTGAATAGATATGGATATGTCTACTTGATGAGGCATAAAAGTGATGCTTTTGAAAAATTCAAAGAATTTCAAAATGAAGTAGAGAACCAATTGGATAAAAAGATTAAAGCCCTACGATCCGATTGTGGTGGTGAATACTTGAACAATGAATTTGATTCACACCTAAAAGATTGTGGTATAGTATCAGAATGGACTCCTCCTGGGACACTTCAATTAAATGGTGTGTCCGAAAGGAGAAATAGAACTTTATTAGATATGGTTCGATCTATGATGAGTCTGACAGAGCTTCCTGATTATTTTTGGGGTTTTGCTATCTTATCTGCAATATTTTCACTAAATCGAAGCCCGACTAAAGCGGCAAACAAGACTCCATATGAGATATGAACAGGGAAAGTCCCTTATTTGTCGTTTATGAGAATTTGGGGATGCGAGGCTTTTATTAAGAATAAGTCTGACGATAAACTCGCACCCAAATCAGACAAATGTCTGTTTGTAGGATATCCAAAGGAATCACGTGCTTATTACTTCTACAATAAACACGAGGACAAAGTGTTTGTGTCTCGTGATGCAGTCTTTTTAGAAAATGATTTTATTTCTAAAAGACAGAGTGGGAGAAAATTTGAACTTGATGAAGTCCAAGAGCCACAAAACGAAAAGGACGACGAGGAAAACGTTCCCTCTTCATCTGACATGGTCATTATTCCTTCGTCTGACATTAGTCATCAACCTGATAGATACCTTGGTATTATAGAGGAAGGTGATGACTATATTGTGTTACTTTTTGAAAGTAACGAACCTACTACCTACAAAGCAGCCATTTCTATTCCCGACTCAAAGCTATGTCTAGGAGCCATGCAATCCGAAATGGATTCTATGCACGACAATCAAGTATGGGACTTGTTTGATTTACCTAAGGAGGTAAGACCTCTTCAGTGTAAGTGGATCTATAAGATCAAAAGTGGCATAGATAAACATAATGATGTTTACAAAGCTAGATTGGTGGCAAAAGGTTTCACCCAAGTTCATGGTCTTCACTATGACGAAACCTTCGCCCCAGTCGCCATGCTTCGATCCATAAGGATTATCTTAGCGGTTGCCGCATTTCATAATTATGAGATTTGGCAAATGGATGTCAAAACCGCCTCCTTGAATGGGATTCTAGAAGAGGAAGTGTACATGACACAACCTGAAGGTTTTGTGGATCCATCAAACCCTAAGAAGGTATGCAAACTTAAGAGATCCATTTATGGTCTTAAACAAGCATCCATGAGTTGGAATCATTGTTTCGATCATGTAATTAAAAAAAATGGTTTCACTCGAAGTGTCGAGGAACCATGTTTATACATGAAGTTTAGTGGGAGTAAAGTAACTTTTCTAGTCTTGCATGTAGATGATATACTACTCATTGGGAATGACATTCCAATGCTCACTTTTGTAAAGGAGTGGCTAGGGATTCATTTCCAAATGAAAGACTTAGGAGAGGCCCATCGCTTCTTAGGTATCCGGATCTATAGGGATAGATCTAAAAGGATACTAGCATTAAGTCAAGAAACTTATATTGATAAAATTCTTGATCGGTTCAACATGAAAGACTATAAGAGAGGCTTTCTTCCTATGGGAAGTGGGATCACTTTGAGCAAGTCAGAGTGCCCTACCAAACCCGAGGAGATTGAACGCATGAAATTGATCCCTTACGCATCTGCTGTTGGATCAATCATGTATGCTATGATGTGCACTCGCCCCGATGTTGCATATGCTTTGAGCATGACAAGTCGTTACCAAGCAAATCCAGGTGAGAGTCACTGGATAGCCGTAAAGAACATCCTTAAGTACTTAAGAAGGACCAATGATTCGTTTTTAGTGTTTGGAGGCGAGACTGAGTTACGTGTAAAAGGTTACACAGATGGTAGTTTCCAAACAGATAGGGATGATATGAAATCCCAATCCGGCTATGTTTATATGATGAATGGAGGAGCTGTTTGCTGGAAGAGTTTCAAGCAAAGTGTTACAGCGGATTCTACAACAGAAGCAGAGTACCTTGCAGCGTCTGAAGCAGCAAAGGAAGCTGTGTGGATTCGGCAAATTTTGGAAGGACTAACAGTAGTCCCTACTGCCAAAGATCCTATCACGATTTATTGCGATAACAGTGGGGCTATTTTTCAAGCAAAAGAGCCCAAGTCTAGTAACAAGTCTAGACATGTACTTAGGAAATATCATGTAATTAGAGATTACGTGAACAGAAAGGAAATTGACATTTGTAAGGTTGGGACGGATGACAACATTGCTGATCCTTTAACCAAGCCTTTATCAAAGGCTAAGCATGATGGTCATGTCGTCACAATGGGATTAAGACGTGTACCAGAATTCCTTTAGATTATGTAATATGTAATAATTGAATGTTGTATTAATTATTTCATATATGATAATTGCATTCATTGTTCGAGTTCTATTATAAACTCTTTTATTTAGTTTGACTAAATTTAATACTTTGTTTATCCGAATAGATTGTGCGACAATGTTGGACCCTATTCAAGTGGATAGGACAAACTTAGTATTTTGTCCCTAGTCACTCAATGAGGTGACGTCTCGAAGTGACTAGATTGTAAGTTGATCGATGGTTGGTTCCGCACCATGGGGTCATGGAGATGACTGGTCGTATACATAGACAGACTGTATGACACTCTGTCGGACAGTGACATTTGTAGAGACCCTTAAATCAATTATTTGATGCCTGGTCGTGGCAGGGTCTTCTATCTTATTCCTATGAGTCGATTCTTTTGACTGGCGACCGTCTATCTGAGTCGGTGCAGTTTCCGATTGGTTTTGGTTGATGTTCTAGGTCGTGCCGTAAAAGGAGGCTGATGGACATCTTCTGGATCATGGTGATCTGCATCATACAGAGTAGATGAATCAACAGGAATTGTCCACCCACGTTGGGTACAAACATCTTTAGGCCACTCGAGAAGAAGTTACTGTAAAAGCGTGGCCACGCTCGGAAAGAGATCTATGGTAGATTTTCCGGTCAGACAATTACTCTCTCTATCGAGAAAACCACTCTAGATATAATCAATCGCAAGTTCGATCTGAAAGAAACCTTGCGTTGAGTGGGAGATGTGATAAAGAGACAAGAGAATTGGTGACGCACACTTGTGTCAGACAAGTGGGAGATTGTTGGAGTAGGTGTCCTCCACAATAGTGCGCCACATAATAAATCTTATTAAGGAATATAATTGGGATATTTATTGACTATATATATGATTAGTCAGTTGATTAACGTAAATCAATAACGGTTGGCTGACTAGAGTTTGACGTTATTGTCGTTTGACGGCGGTGATCAACTGATCCCTTTCGGTCACACCTAAAGGATGAAATCCAAATAGTAACTAATTATTTGTATACGATACAGTTAATTAGTACATTACATATATTCGATATGTACGAGAGTTAATTGTTAGAAATTGAGTTAAGAACTCAAATTCGATTAAGTTTATTTTTCAATTATGCGATAATTGACTAATAAATTTATATCTTATTTTAATACGATTAAATAAGATTTAACTTAGTAATTAATCGTTAAATTACTAAATTAGTTGAGGTTTTGAGATAGAGGTAATTAGTTAATTATATTTACAAGGAGTTGTAAAATAAATTAACTAAGCATTGTGGGACCCATTATATATTGATATAATGGTAAAATATTACTTAAAATGTTAAGTACATATTATTTATTTATTTGTGTCATATAATTGTTATATGATCAAATTAACACTTAATTATACAAGATAATTAAGCATATGATTAATAAGTATTTGTGGGACAAATATCAAAAATCAAACTGGACCATAATAAGCCACATGTGGCCGGTTATGGCATGTGTAGGAAGAAATGATTTTGTTCTTTTCTTCTTACACAATTCTCCTTTTGATTGTGACATAACCTACATACTTTAATCATACTAACATTTCCTACACTCCACCTTATTGCATGTGAATAAATTAAACAAAATAAGAGGCCATTTGGACATGGGTGGTCCGGCCATAATGCTATATAATGAACAATAGTTGTTCATTTTTCACTACTTCATTTTGTGCTTAATTCACACTTCTCTCTAAAACTCATCCTCTCACTAAAACTCTCATAATACTAATATTTCCTAAGTATTACTAGTGTAGTAATATATACTAATATTAGTAGCATAATATCTATCTTATTATCTAGTTAATAATAAGGGTAGATTATTTGGTATCATCTTGGTGCAACTTGAAGGAGGTCTTCTAATTTAAAGATTATTCTTGCTCATCCATATTTATAGCTCAAGAACAACAAGAAGAAGTTCTTGTTGTGCCCATTTTATTTCCATATCAATGTGAGGAAATTTCTTCTTTTATATAAATGTCTTTATATTTGCATGCATGTTACATAGATCATTAAATACTAAATTAACAAGTAATTTAGTTACTAATTAGAGGAGTCTAATTAAGGTATATGGACTTTCAGCTTAGCCTTTGATAAAGGCTTGGTTAAAGGATCACCAATGTTGTCATCTGTCCCAACCTTACAAATGTCAATTTCCTTTTTGTCCACGTAATTTCTAATTACATGATATTTCCTAAGTACATGTCTAGACTTGTTACTAGACTTGGGCTCTTTTGCTTGAAAAATAGCCCCACTGTTATCACAATAAATCGTGATAGGATCTTTGACAGTAGGGACTACTATTAGTCCTTCCAAAAATTGCCGAATCCACACAGCTTCCTTTGCAGTTTCAGACGCTGCAAGGTACTCTGCCTCTGTTGTAAAATCCGCTGTAACGCTTTGCTTGAAACGCTTCCAGCAAACAGCTACTCCATTCATCATATAAACGTAGCCGGATTGGGATTTCATATCATCCCTATCTGTTTGGAAACTGGCATCTGTGTAACCTTTTACACGTAACTCAGTCTTGCCTCCAAAGCATATGCAACAACGGGACGAGTGCACATCATAGCATACATGATTGATCTAAAAGCAGATGCGTAAGGGATCAATTTCATGCGTTCAATCTCCTCGGGTTTGGTAGGGCACTCTGACTTGCTCAAATTGATCCCACTTCCCATAGGAAGAAAGCCTCTTTTAGAGTCTTTCATGTTGAACCGATCAAGAATTTTATCAATATAAGTTTCTTGACTTAATGCTAGTATCCTTTTAGATCTATCCTTATAAATCCGGATACCCAAGATGCGCTGGGCCTCTCCTAAGTCTTTCATTTGGAAATGAATCCCTAGCCACTCCTTCACTGAAGTGAGCATTGGAATGTCATTCCCAATGAGTAGTATGTCATCTATATACAAGACTAGAAAAGTTACTTTACTCCCACTAAACTTCATGTATAAACATGGTTCCTCATCACTTAGAGTGAAACCATTTTGTTTAATTACATGATCGAAACGATGATTCCAACTCCTGGATGCTTGTTTAAGACCATAGATGGATCTCTTAAGTTTGCATACCTTCTTAGGGTTTGATGGATCCACAAAACCTTCAGGTTGTGTCATGTACACTTCCTCTTCTAGAATCCCATTCAAGAAGTTGGTTTTGACATCCATTTGCCAAATTTCATAATTATGAAATGCGGCACCGCTAAGATAATCCTTATGGATCGAAGCATGGCGACTGGGGCGAAGGTTTTTTTACAGTGAAGACCATGAACTTGGGTGAAACCTTTTGCCACCAATCTAGCTTTGTAAACATCATTATGTTTATCTATTCCTCTTTTGATCTTATAGATCCACTTATACTGAAGAGGTCTTACCTCTTTAGGTAAATCAACCAAGTCCCATACTTGATTGTCGTACATAGAATCCATTTCGGATTGCATGGCTCCTAGCCATAGTTTTGAGTCGGGACTAGAAATGGCTGCTTTGTAGGTAGTAGGTTCGTTACTTTCAAAAAGTAACACATTATAGTCATCACCTTCCTCTATAATACCAAGGTATCTATCAGCTTGATGACTAATTCTGCTTGACCTCCTAGGTTCCGAAGGAATAGTGACCGTGTCAAACGAAGAGGGAACGTTTTCCGCGTCGTCCTTTTCGGTTTGTGGCTCTTGGACTTCATCAAGTTCAAATTTTCTCCGACTCTGTCTTTTAGAAATAAAATCATTTTCTAAAAAGACTGCATCACGAGACACAAACACTTTGTCCTCGTGTTTATTGTAGAAGTAATAAGCACGTGATTCCTTTGGATATCCTACAAACAGACATTTGTCAGATTTGGGTGCGAGTTTATCGTCAGACTTATTCTTAATAAAAGCCTCGCATCCCCAAATTCTCATAAACGACAAATAAGGGACTTTCCCTGTCCATATCTCATATGGAGTCTTGTTTGCCGCTTTAGTCGGGCTTCGATTTAGTGAAAATATTGCAGATAAGATAGCAAAACCCCAAAAATAATCAGGAAGCTCTGTCAGACTCATCATAGATCGAACCATATCTAATAAAGTTCTATTTCTCCTTTCGGACACACCATTTAATTGAAGTGTCCCAGGAGGAGTCCATTCTGATACTATACCACAATCTTTTAGGTGTGAATCAAATTCATTGTTCAAGTATTCACCACCACAATCGGATCGTAGGGCTTTAATCTTTTTATCCAATTGGTTCTCTACTTCATTTTGAAATTCTTTGAATTTTTCAAAAGCATCACTTTTATGCCTCATCAAGTAGACATATCCATATCTATTCAAGTCGTCGCTAAAAGTAATGAAGTAGTGATAACCACCTCTAGGTTGGATAGTCATTGGACCGCATACATCCGTGTGTATAAGTCCTAATACTTCACTTGCTCGTGTCCCTTTTCCCGTAAAAGGAGCACGAGTCATCTTGCCAAGAAGACAAGATTCGCATACACCATAAGATTCGTAATCGAATAGTTTGAGTACTTTAGATGAAACAAGTCTCTTTATGCGTCGTTCGTTTATGTGCCCTAAACGACAATGCCAAAGGTATGATTGATTAGGTTCACCTGTTTTGAGCTTCTTGTTTTCTACATGATAGACTTCTTTTGCAATATCTAAAACATAAATACCTCCAATAGAAATGGCCTCGCCATAAACCATTTCATTTCAAGAAAAATTACAACGATTGTTCTTAATACAAAATGAAAATCCTTCCATGTCTAACACGGAAATGGAGATAACGTTCTTGGTAATAGTTGGTACATAATAGAAATTATTTAAATGATACTCTAAACCATTAGGCAAAAGAAGAACGTAGGTGCCCACGAAAACTGCGACTACCTTAGCTCCATTTCCCATGCGCAGGTCCACGTCACTCTTGGCTAGTGCTTGCGCGTCCTTCAGCCCATGTACATGATGACAAAGGTGAGAACCACAACCGGTATCAAATACCCAAGAATATGTACTAGCAAAGTTAATATCTATCATATAGAGCGATGAAAGAATTTTACCTGACGTTGTCACACAACCGTCCTTCTTGTCTTTCAAGTATTTGGGGCAATTGCGTTTCCAATTCCCTTTGCCATTACAATAATAGCAATCCGCCTCTGCGTGTTTGTTGACCTTGGGCTTGGACTTATAAAAGACCTTGCCCTTTCCCTTGCCGACTTTCTTGAAAAGAGTCTTACCCTTTCCCTTGTCCTTTTTCACCCCAAGGTTCATGTTCTTCATTTTCATTGAAAGAATGTCCTTGGGTTCACTTCCACTTGCCTGCATGTCCCTCTCCTCTTGGGTGAGGAGTGCATGGAGTTCATGGAAACTTTTTTCCATGCCATTCATGTTATAGTTCACCCTAAATTGGGTGAACTTTGGTGTGAGTGAATGAAGGATTTTACCCACCACTAATTGCTTCGGAATTTTGCACCCTAGACGCTCTAAGGTGTCCGCGTGCTCAACCATTTTGAGCACGTGTGGGCCAACGTTTTGGCCCCTTTGAAGCTTAGTGTCAAAGAATTTCGTGGCCGCCTCATATTGGAGAATTTGAGGGGCTTGCGAAAACATCGACGTAATCCTCGTGAATATCGCATATGCATCGAGAGATATAAATTGGAGATTAAGTTTGGATGAGATTGACCAAATCAAGACATTCTTGACGTCATTGGCAACCTTCAAATAAAGGTCATATTCGGCCCGAACCACCGCGGACGATCTAGGCGCGGGTTCGGTGGGGGGCTCTTCGACCAAGTAGCGAAGCACGTTATCGGACATCGCGGCGCTCTTGATCGTTGATTCCCATTCAACGAAGTTACTACCGTTATTGTTTAGGACACACTTGTCCATGACGGATCTCAACCATCAGTCCTTACCCAAGGTTGCGTTGTTTGATGATGTTGACATTGTGCGAATATGGTTACTACAACAAAAAGAAATATATAAACATTCATTGTTAATTTACTTGAAAAACATTTTAACAAGTTTAGCATTTATATAATGACCTCTCACTAAATTATATAAATGATTTCAAGACCCATCTTTAAATAAAAATAGTCATCGTATGCTACCTTTATCAAGAAATGGTAAGTCATTACTTGACTAATTCTACCCTTAGAACTCTTGGTTGAAGGATTTACATCTCCTAATCCCAAGATAACGCTTATCTCATTGAGTCCAATCCAATTTTAGCTTGTGATCGTATCACCCTACTTACCCGAGGTAAAAAGGGACCCACGAGCGTGGTAGCCCTAATGAACACGGGATTCATAGGTGTTACTAATTGGTAAGGCTAATCTCAATTTTTTTTTAATATGTGAGAGATCTTGTCAATGTAATTATTAATTCCCTATAAGTGAACTAAGTCGGTGAATTGTGAATAACGTTGAATTAACAATAACGGAAAATAAAATGCATGTGTGACGATTTTGGCATGAGCGGAAATAAAGCAAGCAACAAGCAACGGAAAAATCCTAGTATGGCCACCTAGCTAATCAAATTAACTAGATAATTACAATTTCGGAAACCAACTCCTTGGTCCCTTGCCTCTTCACTTGGAACACCTTCCAAAAAATTGGCACCGTCTTGAGGGAGTCACTGGTCTTCATAAAAATAATTACAAATATACAAATATAAAAATTCCTATTATACATTTATTCTATAAAATGGAATTATTAAATTATACAAACCGGCGATACGAGATCGCAATAAAATTACAATCAAACCGTTATTCCCTTACATTACGGGTAATAACGATTAAAAATAACTAGGCCATAATAGGTACAAAATTTGCATAAATTATTAAATAAATGACATTCATTCATTCAACCATAAATAAAATAAATTGCTGCAAAATTCATGCCAAAATCGCCCTAAACACATTCATGCTCATTGTAGCTCGATTTTACGGGATTTATTTATTTTTAACCATTAAAAATCAATATCAACATTTAAATCTCATTTAAATTCAAACTAATTAACTAAACTGTAATAGAACTCAAAATTAGTCCCTACTAATTTTGTTGGTCATTAATTAGATCGATTTGATTTCATTTGCTAAATATAACGGTTTAATCATAACAATTATGAAATAAATCCAAAATAACATATAAACATCATAAAAATTTTAAACCAAAATTTTTGTACATTCTGGAACATTACCAGGAACTCCAAAAATAAAAAACATTATCCCAAAAATTTAAATTAATTTTATGATCAAATTGTTTTGTATTTAATGGTTTTATCAAATAAAAATCATTAAATATAGTAAAACAGTGAAACAAATTATGAAATTTCACTATGATGATCAAAATCATAATGTAAAATGTACAAAAAAAATTTATGACCAGAAAAAGACGTTTCAATTTTATGAACATTATAATCTCATATTATCGACTTTTATCGTATAAAAATCAATAAAAATGCAATACTTAATTAAAAGGCACAAAATTTTAAATAAAATATGTAAGACATGCATGTGAGATCAATTTAAAATTTCATGGCCAGAATCAACATGCAACTATTTTTAGTTAACTTTTAATTCATAAAATATATGTTAACTTGTTTTAAAAGCCAAAAATCAAAATAAATAGCAAATTAATCCCTAAAACCACGACATGTGACCACAAACATTTTGAGGTCAATAGGTATACATGCACAAAATTATATTTTAACTCAAATTTTTGATTTATTAGTTATTTTATAACTTTAATAAAAATGTCCAAAATGGACATGCATGCTACAAGCTAGGCAGCTAGCTCTGATACCACATGAAAGTCCATAGATCTTAATTAGACTCCTCTAATTAGTTACTAAATTACTTGTTAGTTTAGTATTTAATGATCTATTTAACATGCATGCAAATATAAAGACATTTATATAAGAGAAGAAATTTCCTCACATTGATATGGAAAATATAAGGGCACAACAAGAACTCCTTCTTGTTGTTCTTGAGCTAATAATATGGATGAACACAAGTAATCTCCAAATTAGAAGATCTCCTCTAAGTTGCACCAAGATAAACCCAAATAATCTACTCTTATTATTAACTAGATAATAAGATAGATAATATACTACTAATATTAGACTATATTACTACACTAGTAATACTTAAGAAATATTAGTATATGAGAGTTTTTAGTGAGATGAAGAATTTTAGAGAGAAGTGTAAAATTGCACAAAATGAAGTAGTAGAAAAATGAACAACAATGGCTCAGTATAAAGCCAATTTGGCCGGACCACTTTGTCCAAAAAGGACTCTTATTTTGTTTAATTTGATCACATGCATTAGAGTGGAGTGTTGTAGTATAAGTGATGATTATTTCTACTTGATATGTCACTTTCAATTGGTAACTAAAGAGTGTTAATAAGAGCAACAATCATCACCATTTAACTAGCAACATAACCGGCCATTATGGCCTAGGTTGGTCCATTTTGATTTTTGATATTTGTCTCACAAATCCTTATTGATCATATGGTTAATTATCTTGTATAATTAAGTGTTAATTTGATCATATAACAATTATATGACTCAATTAAATAAATAATATGTACTTAACATTTTAAGTAATATTTTACCATTATATCAATATATAATGGGTTCCACAATGCTTAGTAATTTTATTTTACAACTCCTTGTAAATATAATTAACTAATTACCTCTATCTCAAAACCTCAACTAATTTATTAATTTAACGATTAATTACTAAGTTAAATCTTATTTAATCGTATTAAAATAGGGGAGGGGGGGGAGATAGAATGTATTAGTCACTTATCGCATAAATTGAAAAATACTTAATCGAATTTGAGTTCTTAACTCAAAATTCTAATAATTAACTCTCGTACATATCGAATATATGTAATGTACTAATTAACTGTATCGTATACAAATAATTAGTTACTATTTGGATTTCATCCTTTAGGTGTGACGAAAGGGATCAGTTGATCACCGCCGTCAAACGACAATAACGTCAAACTCTAGTCAGCCAACCGTTATTGATTTACGTTAATCAACTGACTAATCATATATATAGTCAATAAATATCCCAATTATATTCTTTAATAAGATTTATTATGTGGCGCACTATTGTGGAGGACACCTACTCCAACAATCTCACACTTGTCTGACACAAATGTGCGTCACCGATTCTCTTGTCTCTTTATCACATCTCCCACTCAACGCAAGGTGTCTTTCAGGTCGCACTTGCGATTGACAATATCTAGAGTGGTTTTCTCGATAGGGAGAGTAACTGTCTGACCGGAAAATCTACCATATATCTCTTTCCGAGCGTGGCCACGCATTTACAGTAACTTCTCCTCGAGTGGCCTAAAGATGTTTGTACCCAACGTGGGTGGACAATTCCTGTTGATTCATCTACTCTGTATGATGCAGATCACCATGATCCAGAAGAAGTCCATCGGCCTCCTTTTACGGCACGACCTAGAACATCAACCAAAACCAATCGGAAACTGCACCGACTTAGATAGACGGTCGCCAGTCAAAAGAATCGACTTATAGGAATAAGATAGAAGACCCTGCCACGACCAGGCATCAAATAATTGATTTAAGGGTCTCTACAATGTCACTGTCCGACAGAGTGTCATACAGTCTGTCTATGTAAACGACAAGTCATCTCCATGACCCCATGGTGCTGAACCAACCATCGATCGACTTCAATCTAGTCATTTCGAGACGTCACCTCATTGAGTGACTAGGGACAAAATACTAAGTTCGTCTTATTCACTTGAATAGGGTCCAACATTGTCTTACAATCTATTCGGATAAACAAAGTATTAAATTTAGTCAAACTAAATAAAAGAGTTTATAATGAAACTCGAACAATGAATGCAATTATCATATATGAAATAATTAATACAACATTCAATTATTACATATTACATAATATAAAGGAATTCTAGTACTCGTCTCAATCCCATTGTGACGACATGACCATCATGCTTAGCCTTTGATAAAGGCTTGGTTAAAGGATCAACAATGTTGTCATCTGTCCCAACCTTACAAATGTCAATTTCCTTTCTATCCACGTAATCCTATTACTGATCTCCTCAAGTACGTCTAGACTTTGTTACTAGGACTTGGGCTATTTGCTTGAAAAAAATGCCCCACTTTATCAAAATAATCGTTTATAGGATCTTTGGCAGTAGGGGACTACTGTTAGTCCTTCCAACATTGCCGAATCATACGCTTCCCCTTTGCGCTGCAGACGCTGCAAGGTACTCTGCTTCGTTTGTAAAATCTTTATACGCTTGCTATTGAAATCTTCCAGCAAAACAGATCCTCCAATTCATCATTTAAAGTAGCGGATTGGGATTTCATATCATCCCGATCTGTTTGGAAACTGGCATCTGTGTAACCCTTTACACGTAACTCAGTCTCGCCTCCAAACACTAAGAATGAATCCTTAGTCCTTCTTAAGTACTTAAGGATGTTCTTTACGGCTATCCAGTGACTCTCACCTGGATTTGATTGGTAACGACTTGTCATGCTCAAAGCATATGCAACGTCGGGACGAGTGCACATCATAGCATACATGATTGATCCAACAGCTGATGCGTAAGGGATCAATTTCATGCGTTCAATCTCCTCGGGTTTCGTAGGGCACTCTGACTTGCTCAAAGTGATCCCACTTCCCATAGGAATAAAGCCTCTCTTAGAGTCTTTCATGTTGAACCGATCAAGAATATTATCAATATAAGTCTCTTGACTTAATGCTAGTATCCTTTTAGATCTATCCCTATAGATCCGGATACCTAAGATGCGCTGGGCCTCTCCTAAGTCTTTCATTTGGAAATGTATTCCTAGCCACTCCTTTACAGAAGTGAGCATTGGAATATCATTCCCAATGAGTAGTATGTCATCTACATACAAGAATAGAAAAGTTACTTTACTCCCACTAAACTTCATGTATAAACATGGTTCCTCGACGCTTCGAGTGAAACCATTTTGTTTAATTACATGATCGAAACGATGATTCCAACTCCTGGATGCTTGTTTAAGACCATAGATGGATCTCTTAAGCTTGCATACCTTCTTAGGGGTTGATGGATCCACAAAACCTTCAGGTTGTGTCATGTACACTTCCTCTTCTAGAATCCCATTCAGAGGCGGTTTTGACATCACAGTTCAAATCTATAATTATGAAATGCGGCAAAAACGCCTACGATAATCCTTTCGATCGAAGAAGGCGACTGGGGCCGAAGGTTGCGTCTATTAAGACCATGAACTTGGGTGAAACCTTTGCACCAATCTAGCTTTGTAAACATCATTATGTTTGTCTATGCCACTTTTGATCTTATAGATCCACTTACACTGAAGAGGTCGTACCTCCTTAGGTAAATCAACCAAGTCCCATACTTGATTGTCGTACATAGAATCCATTTCGGATTGCATGGCTCCTAGCCAGAGCTTTGAGTCGGGACTAGAAATGGCTGCTTTGTAGGTAGTAGGTTCGTTACTTTCAAAAAGTAACACATTATAGTCATCACCTTCCTCTATAATACCAAGGTATCTATCAGGTTGATGACTAATTCTGCTTGACCTTCTAGGTTCCGAAGGAATTATGACCGTGTCAGACAAAGAGGGAACGTTTTCCTCGTCGTCCTTTTCGGTTTGTGGCTCTTGGACTTCATCAAGTTCAAATTTTCTCCCACTCTGTCTTTTAGAAATAAAATCATTTTCTAAAAAGACTGCATCACGAGACACAAACACTTTGTCCTCGTGTTTATTGTAGAAGTAATAAGCACGTGATTCCTTTGGATATCCCACGAAAAGACATTTGTCAGATTTGGGTGCGAGTTTATCGTCAGACTTATTCTTAATAAAAGCCTCGCATCCCCAAATTCTCATAAACGACAAATAAGGGACTTTCCCTGTCCATATCTCATATGGAGTCTTGTTTGCCGCTTTAGTCGGGCTTCGATTTAGTGAAAATATTGCAGATAAGATAGAAAAACCCCAAAAATAATCAGGAAGCTCTGTTAGACTCATCATAGATCAAACCATATCTAATAAAGTTCGATTTCTCCTTTCGGACACACCATTTAATTGAGGTGTCCCAGGAGGAGTCCATTGTGATACTATACCACAATCTTTTAGGTGAGAATCAAATTCATTGTTCAAGTATTCACCACCACGATCGGATCGTAGGGCTTTAATCTTTCTATTCAATTGGTTTTCTACTTCATTTTGAAATTCTTTGAATTTTTCAAAAGCATCACTTTTATGCCTCATCAAGTAGACATATCCATATCTACTCAAGTCGTCGGTAAAAGTAATGAAGTAGTGATAACCACCTCTAGCTCGGATAGTCATTGGACCGCATACATCCGTATGTATAAGTCCTAATAATTCACTTGCTCGTGTCCCTTTTCCCGTAAAAGGAGCACGAGTCATCTTGCCTAGAAGACAAGATTCGCATACGCCATAAGATTCGTAATCGAATGGTTTGAGTACTTTAGATGAAACAAGTCTCTTTATGCGCCGTTCGTTTATGTGCCCTAAACGACAATGCCAAAGGTATGATTGATTAGGTTCACCTGTTTTGAGCTTTTTGTTTTCTACATGATAGACCTCTTTTGCAATATCTAAAACATAAATACCTCCAATAGAAATGGCCTCGCCATAAACCATTTCATTAAGTGAAAAAGTACAACAGTTGTTCTTAATGCAAAATGAAAATCCTTCCATGTCTAACCCGGAAATGGAGATAATGTTCTTGGTAAGAGTTGGTACATAATAGCAATTATTTAAATACAACTCTAAACCATTAGGCAAAAGAAGAACATAGGTGCCCACGGAAACTGCGGCTACCTTAGCTCCATTTCCCATGCGTAGGTCCACGTCACCCTTGGCTAGTGCTTGCACGTCCCTCAGCCCTTGTACATGATTACAAAGGTGAGAACCACAACCGGTATCAAATACCCAAGAAGATGTACTAGCAAAGTTAATATCTATCATATAGAGTGATGAAAGAATTTTACCTGACGTTGTCACACAACCGTCCTTCTTATCTTTCAAGTACTTGGGGCAATTGCGTTTCCAATCCCCTTTGCCATTACAATAATAGCAATCCGCCTCCGCGTGTTTGTTGACTTTGGGCTTGGGCTTATAAAAGACCTTGCCCTTTCCCTTGCCGGATTTCTTGAAAAGAGTCTTACCCTTTCCCTTGTCCTTCCTCACCCCAAGGTTCATGTTCTTCATTTTCATGGAAAGAACATCCTTGGGTTCACTCCCACTAGCCTTCATGTCCCTCTCCGCTTGGGTGAGGAGTGCATGGAGTTCATGGAAACTCTTGTCCATGCCATTCATGTTATAGTTCACCCTAAATTCGGTGAACTTAGGTGAGAGTGAATGAAGGATCTTACCCACCACCAAATTCTTCGGAATTTTGCACCCTAGACACTCTAAGGTGTCCGCGTGCTCAACCATTTTGAGCACGTGTGGGCCAAATTTTTGGCCCCTTTGAAGCTTAGTGTCAAAGAATTTCGTAGCCGCCTCATATTGGAGAATTTGAGGGGCTTGCGAAAACATCGAAGTGATCCTCGTGAATATCGCATATGCATTGAGAGAGATCAATTGGAGTTTGAGTTTGGGTGAGATTGACCAAATCAAGACATTCTTGACGTCATTAGCAACATTCAAATAAAGGTCATACTCGGCCCGAACCACCGCAGACGATCTAGGTGCGGGTTCGGTGGGGGGCCCTTCGACCAAGTAGCGAAGCCCGTTATCGGTAACGGGCGCTTTGATCGTGGACTCCCATTCCAGAAGTTACGTCCGTGTAACACCCGGCCAAAACCTTGGGCGGGGAGCGGTCCCCTCATGATAGCTCTCCAGGCGTGTGTACATGCGCCCACAAAGCTCAACACAGGGTCCTTTCCAGCCGCATTTTGTCCTCAACTCATGCACATCCAGGGACACCTTACCAGGAGGTCACCCATCCAAAGACTACTCTCCAGTCTAAAGCACGCTTAACTTTTGAGTTCTTTTGCATGAATGACCAGAAAAGAAAGTGCACTTTGTTGATATGAGTAGTACTTTCAAACCCTTTAAGCACTAGTCATTTAAGCCTATCAATGGACCTCTTCAACGAACGTGGGGTGTTACATCCGTCATCTTTTAGGACACACTTGTCCATGACGGATCTCAACCATGAGTCCTTACCCAAAGTTGCAGCGTTTGATGATGTTAACATTATGCGAATATGGTAACTACAACAAAAAGAAATATATAAACATTCATTGTTAATTTACTTGAAAAACATTTTAACAAGTTTAGCATTCATAAAATGACCTCTCACTAAATTATATAAATGATTCCAAGACCCATCTTTAAATAAAAATAGTCATCGCATGCTACTTTTATCTAGAAATGGTAAGTCATTACTTGACTAATTCTACCCTTAGAACTCTTGGTTGACGGATTTCAACTAAATCCATCTCCTAGTCCCAAGATAACGCTTATCTCGTTGAGTCCAATCCAATTTTAGCTTGTGAGCGTATCACCCTACTTACCCGAGGTAAAAAGGGACCCACGAGCGTGGTAGCCCTAATGAACACGGGATTCATAGGTGTTATTAATTGGTAAGGCTAATC
>JAIUZE010075319.1:0-24910 GCA_022085475.1 Heliosperma pusillum
AGAGTACAAAGCACATAACAAAATAGTGCTCAAACCGTAACATTTGTAAAAACCGACTCAAAGTGGGATATATCAAAAACCGTCACAAAACATGAGAATAGGGAATTTTATAAATTTAACTATGATAAAAATGAGTCAATACATGATACATAAGCATTAGAACAAGTTTATGAAGCACCATAAATAAGAAACATAGATCCCCTCTCCAAAACAACGTCTTTGGAAACCAACTAAAATAAGGGTCCAGTTCAAACGGTCATAACTAGAATTCTAGACATCAAAATGCAGAAATTCCAAATGGAGGTGATAGCTTATCCTCTTACGGTTCCAACGGGAGGTCCCAAGCCCAAAACAAGCAAGTAACGAAGGAGATATGATCATTTTACGAAACGGGGTCAGTGCAGGAAAACTGCAGTCGACTTAAGAAACTGGCAGCAAGCAACGCTGCCAGCGCCGGACGACGCTGCCAGCGTCCTGGTCTGGCAGGCACGAGTCACACGGATTTCATAATTTCACTAAGGCATAACACAAATATCATCTGTCATCACAAATCATCAATTCTCATATCAATTATCGACTAACAACAACCATCATTAACAACACAAATCCTAAGATTACTAATCATATTCTAAATACAATTTCTAACATAGAAAACACATAAAAACACATAAATGATATCGAGTAACCCTTCACCGTTACCTTTATGCGTCTTTAAACGATTTCTAAGCCTTCCACCACTAGATAGTAAACTTTGTCGGGGTCTAGGAAGTCTCCACCTAAACAAAGACGACAAAAGATGAATATAATTCACCTTTGAGAAAGACGGATAAATTAAAAAGCGAGAAAGACGGTAATTTTATTACCAATACGGATAGAGGAAGATAAAAGGGGATGAATAAGACGAACTTACGTGAATTTGAGCGAGGAACGAAAGAGTTATGTCGATTATAAGACGGATCAAAAATGGAGGTTAAGCTTTTGGTTGATTTCTTAGTGATGAAGTAAGAGTTGAGTTGTGTGGAATGAATTAGGTTAAGAGGGAGTATGAGATGTGTAAGTGGAAAAGTCAAGAAAAAGTCAAAGACGACTTAAGACGGAATTCACTTGAAATCTTGCGTAAAATCCAAATACGAACTCGGAAATTCTAAATTCGGCTCGGGAAATTAAATTCTAAATTAAAGCTAAATTTCGCTGAAAAGTATCCGTAAAATATTTTTACTATTAAAAATAGGGTACATTTGCGGGTGTTACATGAACCATATAAAATAAACATTTCGTACATGCAAGACTCATTTCCTCCCGGTAAGACAACGATAATAATACAGTCCTAGTATAAACCTGTCCAGTCTCTCGGAATGAAAATGTTCCGATTTGACATGCGATAAACATTTCGCATCCAAGACTCGATCAACACAAAGGACGTGGAGTACCCCAAATTTCGGCTAAACTACACGAAATAGGCGGAAAGAGCACAAGAATCATAGACAAGTAAGTACACTACATGCAATGACACCACCTTGAAAGGATACAATATTTGACGGTCGGGTTGACCAACGCATTGCGTTCGCCTCCTAACAACGTCGTCATATCCCCACTAAACAAATGCACAAGCATGAAGGACACACCTCATCGCTCAGACATTCCAGTCTAACGAGGATGAAGGTGTACCCGGGAAATGAGAGTTCAAAGCATCCAATAGGTAAGACTCAACCTATTATTCAAGGCATACAAGACTCATTTAACTAAGACATGTGATTAAGACATAGGAATTGCGATATAACGATAAACATATTAAACATGGCGGATTCATACTTTGAAACCGCTAATTAAACATCTGATGGTGATATATACGTACATAAACGTGTGAAAGAATATAACATGATAGCTACGTCGTCAAAATAAGCATAATAATATAAGCAATCCACTTCCATATGTTATATTTATTCAAAAGCTCAAAATAGTAAAACGGACGCCATTTGCTCATACGGACTCCGAATAAAGCGGCTCAAAAGCCTAAACCACATATATTTCCGACGCCGACCTATCTGTCTACTTTTTAGAACCAATTGAAATCCTAAGATCTGTCTTGGTTGCCGTCACGGCCGGTACGGGGGTTGTCCCGGTTCGGGATGGGCTTGTCCCGGCCAGCACGGCCCTTATCCCGGTTGGGACGAGCCTAGGGACGGGCATGGGACGAGGCCAAATGCGCTTAGTTCGATTCCAACTTCGTTCCAAGCGACAAGACACTAATGGGTAGCGATACCAAACACAAACCATGTCACACAACTCATACAAAAACCATTCCATTTCCATTCCGACTTAAACAACCAAGAAGTAACATATGAAACACATCTCATTCAAAATAACTTCAAAGATGACATATGAACATATAAACATGGCAATAAACATTTAATTCAAGAAAATAGATAATTTCTCTAACATAAATCACCCATAAAACATCCAACATGATATTGTCATAATCATTCCTATTTGGTTACAAATACAATATTTAAAACAGATAAATATGTGATATCGAGTAACCCGTAAACATTACCTCGATTAGCACTTTGAATCTTTAATTCCCATACTAACCGTCAACCCACACGAATTCCTTGCCCAAAATCTTCAAAACCCATCTTTTTCCGACAAATCGCAAGACTAGAAGGTATGACCGAAATTCTGGAAAATCGGTCTTAAAAGAAGGTTAAAAGTTTCGATTTTTTATTGACTAGAAAGAAAGATGATGGTGAGAGGATTCCGAAACATTAAACGGAATTGAATTTGGTTAAGAAACGAATAAGTTATGTCCGTCTTAAGTTTAGATCGAGAAAAATGGGTTTTATAAAAAGTTGGATGTAATGAGTATTTTATATTATGAAAAGGAAGATAAATATGAGAGGAGAAGATTGATATAAAAATCGTCAAGTTTCGTTGAAAGACGGAGACATGACATCCGTCTTAAGTTTATGAAGTTATGGAGATCTAATGGTGGTTTTGAGTGTATGAGGAAGAAGATGAAGGTATTATGTTGCTGAAATTTTGAGGAGTAAGGATAAGTGAGTTTATTTTGAGAAGGTGAGTAATGGAAGGCCCAAATTCCATATCGAGCCAACTCACTTAGATTTTCGCGTAGAATTCGACTATGAACTCATAACGGACTGAAATGCGATGGTTTCTACCCACCTGAACTAAATTGTATTTAACATTAATTTCAAGCCACGAAATCATAAATTATCGACTTAAAAATATTTTAACCAATAAAAGTAAAAAACGAATTTATAAAATTTATGACTTTAGTAAATTACTCATTAATACAAAATCTGGGGTGTTACACGTTTTTTTTTAGCCATATCACATCAAAACTCACAGAAGCAAGTAGAGAAACCTATACATCATGCAGACGTACATATCATGTTAAGTAGAAGTAGAAGATTTTATAACAACATTGCATAGGCATATAAACCATCATTCATATCTTTAACATGCGACATCGACTCGGGGAAGACTCCTCTTGGCAACCACGTGGATCACTTTTGGCTTGCATCTCACCATTAATAAGCATATGCTTGAGAAGGTTGAGGGACTCAACAAGCAAACCAAACATAGGCATATAATATTCAATTATGCAATCCAACACACGATCAAGTATACTAGCAAACACGCTCTCAAGGTAAATGACACGCACTAGCATCTGCACTTTGCAAGACAAGACGAACTAGTCTACGGGATAAATGTTTCCCTTAACCTTATACGATAAACATTTCGTATAGCCAAGACTCTAATCCTCCCAGTAGGATGACGATAATATAATATCCTAGTCTAAACCTGGCCAGACTCTCGAAATAAACGTGTTGCGATTCAACATGCGATCAACGTTTTGCATCCAAGACTTGATCCTTTGGCTAAACCACACGGAAGCGAGTACCCCAAATTCGGCTAAACCACACGAAGGAGACAGAAATAGTACAAGCACCATCTTCCGGCTAAACCACGCGGAAGATGGGGTCAAGAATAAATAAGCAAGTACGCTACATGCAATGACACCACCTCGCAAGGATACAACATTCGACGGCCGGGTCGATCAACACTATGCGTTCACCTCCCAAAAATGTCGTCATATCCCCATTAACAAATGCACAAGAATAAAGGTTGTAACCTTACCGCTCCGACATCAAGCCTAACGAGTATACCGGTGCAACCGGGAAATGAGAGTTCAAAACATCCTATAGATAAGACTCAACGGACTACTCCAGATATGCATCAATCAAATAAGATAAACATCCAAAACCGTCACTAAACATGTGAATAAGGCATAATGTAAATGTATCAATGACAAACAAGAGTCAATACATGATACATAAGCATTAGGCCAAGTTTAAGAAGCTTGATCAATAAGAAACATAAAGCCCATCTCAAAACAACAAGTTTGAAAACCAACTAAAACAAGAGTCAACTTTAAACGGTCATAACTAGAATTATAGACATGCAAATGTATAAATTCTAATTATACGTGATATCTATCTTCTTACGGTTCCAACGGTAGGTCACAAACCCAAAACAGACAAGTAACGAAGGAGATATGTCGATTTTACGAAAAGGGGACGGTGCAGGAAAACTTTCGCCCGACCAGGCGAAATTTCACCTGCCGGCTCCCAGACCATTTTTAGGCAATTTCTGACAAATTTTGTACCGGGAGAAATTTCGCTCGGACGGGTGAAACTTCACCCGTCGGCTACACACGAACCGTGAACATGAATCTTCATCCCTTTCCTTTGGTCTGGAGATGAATCTTCAAACTCCAACTCAACATACAAGATCGTAAGACAAACAAGCAATGAATAAGGATTAAAGACATTAGAATCATTATTCAAATCAACACAACAAATCCAACTTTAAGCCAACAATCTTAAGCCCATTTGTAATTAATAACATAATTCATCACAAAACATCATTTAATGCAACATATGTGTAATAAACCATCCCATACAACATTGAAACCTCATGAGATCAATATTTAAGTAACTAAACACAACTTTAAGCGAAGGTAAGAGGGGTTTAACATCAACACTACCAAGTTCCACAAGTTAAGACCTATGAGATGAATTTCAACAAATAATTTAAGTAGTAGTCACAATCTCATACTAGCAACATAAAGAATTTATCTTTCATACGAAAATCTATCCTAAACACATAAAACACATAAGATGTGACACTGAGTAACTCGTCTACATTATCTCGATTCGCACTTCAAATCTTCAATTCCCAAGCAAACCGTCAACCCACACGAATTCCTTGACCCAAAATCTTCAAAATACATCTTTTTCCGACAAATAACAAGACTATACGGCATGATCGAAATTTTGGAAAATCGGTCTTAAAAGAAGTTTAAAAGTTTCGATCTTTTATTGGCTAGAAAGAAAGAAGATGGTGCGAGGATTCCGAAACATTAAACAAAATTGAATTCGGATAAGAAACGAAGAAGTTGTGTCCGTCTTAAGTTTAGATCTAGAAAAATGGGTTTTATAAAAAGGCGGAGGAAATGGATATTTTATGCTATGAATAGGAAGAGGAGAATAAGAAGAGAAGATTGATATAAAAATCGTCAAGTTTCGTTGAGAGACGAAGAAATGACATTCGTCTTAAGATAGAGCTTTAATGGAGTTTTTGGTGTTTGAGATGGAGATGAAGTTGCTAAAATTTTAGGAGATAAGTAGAGAATTGTGGTAGTTTTTTTAGAAGGTGAGTAATTGTAGGCTTAATATTCAAGGTCAGTATTACCCACTCAGATTTCCGCGTAGAGTTCGATTATGGGCTCATAACAGAATAAAATGCGTCGGTTTCTACCCAACTAAACTAAACTCGATTTAACATTAACTTAAAGCTACGAAAACATAAATCATCGATTTAAAATATTTTAACCGATAAAAGTAAAAGAGAATTTTATAAAAATAACGATTTTATTAAATATCCGTGATTATAAAATCGGGGGTGTTACAATCACCCATCCTTTTAAAAAGTTTCGTTCTCGAAACTTGAAAGCGGAAAACAAAAGTTAGAAGGACATAAATTGTTTTCTTAAATTTGGCATCCAAAACACTTACAAGGAAGCTGTATTTCAAAAACAACACATTTTTCCAAAAATGTATGAGAAAAGTTTCGAAGGCGCCCGTCTCTTTTTGAGAAACGAAATAGCTCTTGTCGTGCAGACAAGAACATTAACATTCCAAAGTAAAGACAAGATTAAAATAAAATCATACGCTGATAAGTGCAGATTCAGTCGTCTCTAATAACAAGTTCTAGCATCCAACCAAGCGCAAAATCCAAAATAAGGGTAATACAAATCCATTTCCGCAAAAGAAAAGTAGAAAAATCCATTTTTAGACTTTTTCGAAAGGATAAATTTGAAACAGAATACAAAAAATCTGGATATTTTCTCAAAGCGCAACTCAAGACAACTAGACATTTCACACTTAATGAAGTAATTTGAGCATCAAACTCACAATCATGGTAATAAATGATATACACAACGAGTAAAAATGATACAAAAAGGCTTATCGAGAAGAGTAAAAGTGGAAAGAAGGACAATGTCCCAAGAACAACCAATTGAGTAAGAGTCAATTCGAAAGGCAAAGAGAGGAATGATAAACATAGACATCTTTTATTTCCCGAATGAAAGTATGACAAGATAGATAAGAGAGAAATGAACGGCAAAACTTTCGCTCAAAGAGGGAGAAAGTCTAAGAACGGGGAAATACTAAACACTTCCAATACCAAAATCATCGGGATCAACTTCTCAGGCATTTTTGCCATACCCAAACCATAGCCACATCACTATAGGGGCTTTATCCATTTAACATCGCAAACTCCACTAATAACCTAGTCCTCAAAGGAATTTAACTCATCTCGGTTAACCCTTAAACGCTTCCAATGATTACATCCCACAAAATCCTTGACAATCAGAAGGTCGAAACTACAAACCCAAATATCTAGTATCCAACTAGCATAAACTAAGGTCTATCGACAAGGAAAATGCACAATCAAATAATCCACATGAAGGATTCCTTAATATATTCTAACATCCTTAGTCCAATCATTATAACTCTTGAAGCTACAAGCATAGATAATCATATCTAGAAAAGCATAATTACCACCAACCACAAGATGAATGGGCTTACCATTCCAATTCTCCGATTCAAATCATTTCAAGGGTTACTATCTCAAACTTAAAGAAATTTCTAATTTACAAACCACAAAATCTCAAGAGTGAACAATTATAAATTCCAAATCATATATGGTCAAGCACATGGCGATGATACAACTATTCAAATCATCCAACACAACTATAACTCAAGATGCATCGATCTTCATTTATGAAAATATTCCTCAAACATTAGTCACAAATCCTAATTACCTTAAAGCAACGTCTCTTTTATAATCCCACATTCAGAGTCATCTAATTCTCAAATGATCTCCAAGGCAACTATTATAATAATAAACAAAAGCGAACTATCATTCCAATAAACATCATGTGTTTGTAGTAGTAGTTGGTATGATATATTATATATGGCAAGCTCGGAACATATGCAGGATTAAAGCAAAAGTAATTGCTCCTAGGACGCTATTACGACTAGTGCAGGAAGACATAGAGGCAAGGAACAAAAATCTGAATAATTAGCTAAATTGTATCTAGTTAATGCTGTGATGAGATTCTATAAATGTAGCCATGGGCAAAAAATTGTAATGGTGTACTCATTTTGAGAACTTAATATATATTCACATTTCACAAAAAAATGTTAAAGTAACTAAAAAGATAGAAAAAACACGACACATCTTGACGTTTTCAATAATCAGAAATCAAATATCATCATACATCATACAATTCACATGGGCATTATCACACATTCTCAAGTCATATCAAATTCAAGTGTAACTTAAGTTTGAGTAGAGAGATCTCTATCTTTTAGCAATTCTTCAATTCAAGCAAGGATTAGAATTCCTCTTCTATGAAATCGGGTCCTATAATTAACATAATATCATACAATCACATTCCATCATATTCTAGTTCATTTAATTTGTAACAACCCGAAATGTACCCAATTTTTCTAATAAAAATATTTTACGGATACTTTTCAGCAAATTTAAGTTTTAATATAGAATTTATTGTTTCGAGTCGTATTTGGAATTTCCGGGTTCGTATTTGGAATTTCCGCGAGATTCCATGAGAATCCCGTTTTAAGTCATCTTTGACTTTTCTTGACTTTTAAGTCGTCTTTGACTCTCTTGACTTTTAAGTCATCTTTGACTTTTCTTGACTTTTTATTCGTCTTTGACTTTTCTTGACTTTTAAGTCATCATTGACTTTTCTTGACTTTTAAGTCGACTTTGACTTTCGTTGACTTTTCCGACTCACCCCGTAATTTGAAAGACCGAAAATATATTTGAAAAATAATAAATTTAATTTATTTTAATTTATTAAGATTTATTTGAATTTATGATAATTTAATATAATTATTTTGAATTTATTCGGAATTAAAGAGAAGATTTTACGTTTTAATCCCGAACGTCATTTAACTATTCCCGAGTCAACTTAAATCCCGAATCAAACCCGAAACCCGACCCTTGCATGAGTCACACGCCCCATGTCACCTTTTTCCACTCATATTAGATCTTTTAATTAATTTGATTAAACTAATATAAATATCTAAGATATTTGTTACTTTATCAATCGGTCCGTTTAAATTACGCAGATCGCTTAAAAACAGACCCGATTTCTCTCCAAATCACACGTCTCTTTTTCCTCTCTTAGGACTTGACATTTTCTTTCTTTTGATTACAATAACATAATATCTAAATAATATCTAGATATTTGATTTAATTAACTTAATAACTAATTAATTACCATAATATAATTATAAAACCCGAGTCAATCCCGTAACAACAATTTCAAAACCCGACTCCATAATTCCCCTATATCTACACGGCACACACCCCACTCTTATTCACTACTTATCTTTTCATTTTACAATAAATCAACTTAATACCTTTTTAATACTTTCTTTAATCGTTCTTGGTGTTCTTCATCGTTCTTCATCGTTCTTCGTCGTTCTTGAGCAAAATCGTCACAAAACCTTCATTTCTTATTCAAATCCGTCCTAACTTATATTTCTAGAAGCTCCTCTTCGCTCTCCATCTTCAAGTACGGTTTATTTTCAATTCCGACAAAATCGTTTTCAACACTTTAATTATGGAAAATCAAGTTTTAATTCTAACAATATTATTCTTGTCATTTCTTATAGGGGAAGATTTTGAAGACGATTTTGGTGACTCGTATATATTAGGAGAAGATTAGTAGACGGGTTTTTCTTTACTTCTTATTTTTGGTGCTACTTGATTTTGCTAGCTAAGGTAACGATTCCGAGTTACTCGACGAATTAATGTTACATACCTTTGTTTTCTTTAGTTTTAGTTTATATTATTGTTACTTATGATTTTTAAGTAGTAACATGATAAGTGGTTATTTTTATTATGTTGTATGAATAATTAGCATGATTAGTGTTCTTGCCATATTTTGATGATTGGTTCATAATCATGATTTTGGTATGAATGATGGTTGAATTGGATGTTTAAAAATGGATGTTGTTAATAAAAATCATGTTAGAAATAATTAGGAATGGTGGTTGGTTTGGCCGTGTAGGGTGGTCGTTGGTGGGGCTGGAAAAACCGACCCAAACCGGCCGGTTCAGGCCTGGTCCAGCCGGTTCAGGCCGGTCCAGCCAGGTCTGGGTTGGTCCGGGGTTGGTCCTTGGGAGTTGTGTCGATACTTGTTTGTTTTGTTGTTGTTTTGACGGGTTTTAAATATGTTAAGCATGCGGGAAATATTATGAACGGTTTTTAGTAAAGTCGATCAAAATAGTCCAAAACAGCCCAAAACAGCCGTGGGCCCAGTCTAGGCCCGTGTTAGGTCCGGCCCAAATCAGCCCATGAGTCACCTTGTTGGACTTGTGACGGTTTTTGAGTTTAGTGTTAATTTATCGTGTTTTGTAATATTTAGCAAGTGGGAAATTTTAATAAGTAAATTATTTAATTAAAAGTATTTTTCATAATATTATAATTCCTCACATGTTAGAAATTATAATACGAGGTTGTAGTTTAATTTGATGTCCTTTAAGTCAAGCGGGTTTTTGGTAAGAGTTAATAATTCACATGTTAGAAATAGAATGAAATAACATGAAATGAATGTGATATTCTTATGTTCAAGCCTCGATGGCTAAGACTCTGTTTCTAGCCGGTTTGGCCAAACGGGTTTGGTCAAACTAAGATCTAGTCAGCCCCGTTTTGACTGATGACCCGTCGCGGAACTCGGGTCGGGGATTTGTCTTCAGGTAAGGTTTTATTTAATGAATGAATGAATGAGCCTTAATAGATATGAGGCGATATATATTTGAATATGATTTATTATGCAATTAGTCACATGATAGGAAGTTTTTCCCGTGACTGTTTGATTATATGATAAATGTCGTGTTGACTAAGTACCCATAGAGAATTATGAGTATATGGCGTCTTGACCATTCTAATTCTAAATGAGTATCTTGGACCATGACATTGATAGGCCTTACTATCTTTAACGAGTATATGTTCACTGCTTGATAGCTTTTGTGTTCCGGCTTGGTGGATCTCCAAGTCGGGGCATGGCTGCCTTATTGCTTCCACTTTGGGAATGGAGCCAGCTTTAGTACTAGCCAACCCTTTGGTGGATCTCCTTAGGGGTACTCATGTGATTGTATCATGGGTCTTGGATGCGATGGATCTTCGCATTTCTCTAGGTCTGCGCAGTCTAGGTTTAGGGTAGAGTTGTATCTTGGCCATGTTATTAGGGTAACCTCTGAGCTAAGATATGTGCTTTGGATCTGGGCCATGTTTTAGGTAACCGCTGAGCTAGATGTGTGCTTTGTATTTGGGCCATGTTATTAGGGTAACCGCTGAGCCTAAATATATAAGTATATCCTACCTCGTGGTATAGACTCGAGTTACAGAAGTCTTCTATTGACGGTACTAGGAACTTATGCATGTTTGTAGACGTATTGTCTTTCATGTTTGATGATTCTATGAATCTTAGAAGGTGAGATGCAAGCCGGCTAAGGTTGATAGAGTTTGGATTACCGGTTGTTAACTGATTCACATGATATTATGTTTGATTAGGGTTTGAGTGTATCATGGTCATGTTAACGGTAACCTCTGAGCTAGCATACCAGCTTCCCTACCTCGTGTTATAGATTATTATCGGATTCACATGATAGCTTTCATATGCTAGGTTATATGTTAGTTATTGTTTCATAACATGAAAAGCATATCATATATGTTAAAGTTTTGTATTGTCCATATACATTGCTTTTATGTTGTTCATGTTTTATTAAACTCGACATTTCGTGGCTGGGAGAACTCGGAGTTACTCCCCACTGACTGTGGCTTCCGTGTTTATATTTAATGCGGTTGGCAGGTTCGTGATGCATACTTGGGTACATTGACGAGCTAGCGAGCGAAGTATTTACCTTGGACCTATATTCGGTTCTTTAGGATTGTATATTATTATACACTCTTTTATTTCGTATTTATACGGGAGATATGTCTCTCGTTTTGGATATTTAGTTTGTATAATATTATTTCCTTTTTGTGATGAACCTTTTTATTTAAGACACCTTTGTTATGTAATCTCATCTTTTATTTAGTTAAATTATTTTTTTCTTTCCGCAAATTTGAGGGTGTCACATAATTACATAATATACCTCCTAAAGTCTCAATCTTTTGTTTTAATTTAACAATTGGAAAGTCTTTAACTTTTAAGCGTAAATCACAAGTTCTATATACAATAATAAGAAATCCTCAAATCCCAAGTCTGTATCATGAATTATGAATATCAATAACAAGTTACCACCAATTTATAGGTCTTTGATATTAACAACATGAGTATTAATGTTAATCCCCCCAATGTTCTTTGTTAAATTGACTAATTCAGGTCTAGTATGGGTAAATCACCAAGATTACATGCTAAACCTTCTTAGAATAGGTTAATAAAAAAAAATTAAGTAAGCTAATTATTATTAAATACATATATTAAATAAAGATATAAGGTGTAATTACTTACTAAACAATTAATGACTAGAAAGGAGGGATCTATGGCTTGAAATCAAGAATCCTTCCACTTTGATGACAACAATGATTAATCTTAGGGTAAGAGATTTCGCCCAGTCATCCCTCTGATTTATTTGTTCGAGTACCCCTTGTACTTGGCCGAGTTTTCTCTGAAATATTACGGAGTATCATTGAATTAACTTATTTGGGATGTATGAATATTTGGCCTATCCTTTATTTTAAATTAACCGAATTTCTAAATTGATTATTTATTTTATAATTAAGTTAAGAAATTTAAATAGTAAAACTGTGATACAAGATCATATAACAATACTATGATACAAAATAAAAATCTCGTCATAAACAAGGAAGATGGCGTAGGCATTGCCACACAACATAGGGTCATGATACATCAAGATTCGCAAAAATCAAGGACAGTACTATAAGTAGCATACACAAGAATTAAACGGCTTCATTTGATCATGTAGCATTGGAGTATATCCGTGTCCACCAAAAGTTCAATGCTCGACATGCAAAATGGATGGAATTATGACAATCGTTTCCTTTCTCATAACGGTACAAAGATGTAAAGATTAACGTGGTAGCCGACTCCCTCTGTAGGCGTTTCTCCTTACTTAACACTGTAACACCCGGAAATGTACCCTATTTTTCTATTAGAAATATTATACGAAATCTTTTCAGTAATTTTAAGTTTTAATTTAGAATTTTATGTTCCGAGTCGAATTTAGAATTTCCGAGTTCGTATTTGGAATTTCCGCGAGATTCCATGAGAATCCCGTCTTAAGGCGAGTTTGACTTTTTGTTGACTTTCCCTTATACATACTCATACTCCTTAACCTATTTCATTCATTCATCATAAACTAAAACCCTTACCTTCTTCCTTAAGAAACCTTGCATCCCATTTTGATCCATCTTCGAACCTCCGTATCTCCTTCGTTTCTTGATAGAATTCATGTAAGTTCGTCTCATTCTTCTCCCCTTACTTTCCTCTATCCGTATTGGTAATAAAATTACCGTCTTTCTCGCTTTTCTAACATTCCGTCTTTCTCAAGATGAATTTTATTCATCTTTTATGGTCTAATTGCAGGTGGTGACCTCCAAGATCCCGACAAAGACTATTACCTTATTGAAGAGGAGCTTGACGATTAGTAAAGACGCTTAAAGGTAACGGTGAAGGGTTACTCGATATCATTTACGTGTTTTATGTGATTTCTAGGATAGAAACCGTGTTTAGATTTTGGTTAGTAGGCTTATGACTTGTGTTGTTGTTGATGGATGTTGTTTATTGAGTATTGATATGAGTATGAATGATTTATGATAATATTGGATGATAATTGAAATTGGATCCTTAGTGAAAAATGGGATTTTCGAGTACATTAGACCCCAGCCGGTCGACCGGCAGCCGGTCAGACCACCGGCTGGGGCACCTGCTGTATATTTTGGCATTTTTACGTGATTTTGAAATATGAAGTTGGGCTCAGCCGGTCGACCGGCAGCCGGTCAGACCACCGGCTGAGACACCACCTTTCTTCCTTTGTTTTCAATTGACCCTTTGGTCCCAGCCGGTCGACCGGCAGCCGGTCGACCTGACCGGCTGGGACACACTAAAGTTTTAAGTTGATTTTCGTATGAGGTAATGGCCTGAGCCAGTGGGCCGGCAGCCGGTCAGCCTGACCGGTTGGCTCCTGCTGGACTTTGTTTGTGATTTTGTTTACGGTTTTCATTTATGATAATTCTAATCGTTCGTTTATCGTATAATTTTACGTAACGACTTATAATATTAATGTTTTGAATATATGATATTGCATTCGCTTGTATCACATGTTTTGTGACGGTTTTTGGTATGTTCTACTTTGAGTCGGTTTTTAGAAATGATACGGTTTGAGCACTATTTTGTCTTGTGCTTTTTATTCTCATTTCCTTGGCTACCTTCCCGTTCGTAAGGTTGGAATGTCAAAACGGAGAGGTATCCTACTGCTTAATTGCATGTGTAGTGGGCATACGACGACGTTGTTGGGAGTTGAACGCATTGCGTTGATCGACCCGGCCGTCAAATGTTGTGTACTTGCGAGGTGGTGTTATTTGCATCTAGCGTACCGCTTGTTATGAGGCTTGAGCTCTTTTCCGCCTCTTTCGTGAATTGATCTACCGAATTTGGGGTACTCGGCGTTTTCTTTGTAAGACCGAGTCTTGGATGCGAAACGTTTATCACATGTCGAATCGGAAAATGGTTTATTCCGAAATTCTGGCCAGATTTAGACTAGGACCGGATATTTATTATCGTCGTGCTACCAGGAGGAAATTAGTCTACATATACGAAATGTAGCATCGTGTATGAGTTCAGGGAAATGTTTATCCCGTGGATGCCTGTTAATCATACTTGCCATGTACACGGTGCTAGTGCGTTTCATTTACCGTGAGAGATGTCGTCTTGTGTCGTTCTTGAATGCGTGAATTCATGATATTATTCATGGTCATTGCATGATTGGACACCGTCAATGTCTTGGTTCGTGAATGGATGATAATATGTTGGATTTATTGTGATCATCGCATGACTTGACTTGGTTTATCTGTCGATTCTCAATCTTATCAATCTTATACCGCTAACGGTGAGATTCAAGCCCTAGTGAGCGTATTCGGTTGCCTAAGAGTGTCTTCCCTGAGTCTTTAAAAAACATGATGGATTCGGATTTGTATTCCATATGCTCTTATCATTATTTATCGAATTGCCTATCTATTCTTATCGTATCTCACTTGTATATCTATATATGCATGATTTTACTTTTGTATTTCCTTATATGTACGTTTAATGTGATATGGTTGGGAGAACCCGGAGTTACTCCCTACTGACTGTGGCGTTCATGTTTTTCATGAATGAACAGGTTGCTTGCATGGATGACTTTTTGGATATGATATTTTGGGGTTCAAGTGTGAGCTAGCGGGCGTTTGTCCCTGGAAGTTTCACCTCTAGACGATTTTAGCTTAATTGCTAAACACTTGTTCTTTGTTAACATTTTGAGAGACTCCGTCTCTTTGTTATTTTCCGTACTTTAGTTTGTAATATATGACACTCCTCGTATTCTTTCCTTGCATGTATAAAAGTTTTTAAAACTTCATATTCAGCTATATAATTCACATGCTTGTATGTTTTATCTTTCCGCATTCGCGAGGGTTGTCACAGTTGGTATCAGAGCTTTGATCGCTCACGACGCACACACGTGAACCCTAACTTAAACTACTTGACCTTGAAATAATAAATGAGAGAGTTGGGTAGAAGTTGTTTTTTTTTATTTTGGGTAGAAGTTAAGGACTTTACTTGGTAGTCTATTTGTTTATGCTAATTGATAGGAGTAACTTAATTTGTTTTTGTTTCTTATGAAGATGGTTAGACCACGATTAGCTGAGAATGTTATGATGGAAGCGCTTACTCAAGTGCTGAAAAATCAGCAAGATGCCGCTCTAGCTAATGCCAACCAAGTTCCACCTAGAAGGGAAGATAACCATCAAGGTGGCTACGCGTGGGTAGCTGGTCAGATAGCGAGAAGTAAGATCGAACCATATGGTGGAGAGCCGGATCCGACGGAGTTATCCGATTGGTTCCATGAGATGGAGAAACAATTCGATCTATACCAAGTCCGAGAAGAGGACAAAGTTAGGATCGCAAAGCACTTTCTGGTGAGGGAAGCCGACAACTGGTGGGCTATCACAAGTGCCACTGCTGTTCTTGAAGAGGACTTTAACTGGGCTTGCTTTAAAGCTCTTGTGGAGGGTAGATTTTATCCTAAAGAGCTTAAACAACAAAGGCTTAAAGAGTTCATCGATTTTAAGCAAGGGAACCTATCAGCTCAAGAGTTTACTACGGAGTTTAATAAGCTCGCTCATTTTGGGCCAAGGCTTATCCGTGATGATGAAGACCGTGCATTCTATTATCGTAACAAGTTGAGGCCGTTGTTGATTGGAAGAGTCCGACTGATATTAGAGATATTCGAAGTTTCCTTGGTTTAGCTGGTTATTACCGAAGGTTTGTCAAAGATTTCTCTAAGCTTGCTAGACCGATGACTCAGTTATTGAAGAAGGAAACCAAATTCCTTTGGAATGAAGCTTGTGAAGCAGCGTTTCAAGAGTTAAAGAAGAGGTTAACTACCGCTCCGGTGTTGACTTTGCCTGAAGATGGAGTAGACTTCGATGTCTATTGTGATGCTTCTAAGATGGGTTTAGGTTGTGTTCTTATGCAAAATAGGAAGGTGGTGGCTTATGCTTCAAGGCAGTTGAGAGTTCATGAAGTGAACTATCCTACTCATGATCTGGAATTGGCCGCTGTTGTTCATGCTTTGAAAGTGTGGAGACATTACTTAATTGGAGTTCATTGTCGTATCTTCACCGATCACAAGAGTTTGAAGTACATATTTACTCAAAAAGAGCTGATTATGAGGCAAAGAAGATGGTTGGAATTGGTGAACGATTATGATTTTGAGTTATTGTATCATGAAGGGAAGGCGAATGTTGTTGCCGATGCTCTTAGTAGGAAAGCTTCTCATGCTTTGAATGCTATGCATGTATTACTTGTTGATCTTTGTACCGAGTTTCGAAGGTTGAGTTTGGAATTCATAGAGCGTGGATTTGTTCATATTGGTGCTATGATTCCCGAACCTGTGTTTCTCCGTGAAATCCGCGAAAGGCAAGTTGATGATCTTACCTACAAGTCTATCCAAGCCAAGATTCTTGAAGGTAAAGGTAAAGATTTCAAGTTTGATGATGAAGGTGTTCTTCGTTTCCATGGTCGTTTATTTGTGCCTAATGCTCTTAATTTGAGGAAGCGAGTTCTTGATGAAGCTCATCTTTCCCCTTATTCTATTCACCCCGGTGGTGATAAGATGTACAAGGATTGAAGATACAGTTTTGGGGGCGAACATGAAAGGGTGATGTGTTTTTATGTGGAAGATGTGTGACTGCCAACAAGATGAAAGATGAACACAAGGGAGGCGGTGGATTGCCGACAACCGTGGATATTCCGCTATGGAAGTGGGAATCTATTTCTAGGACTTTGTTATGGCTTTGCCGAGACCGTGGAGGTACAGATATGTTTGGGTTGTTGTTGATCCCGTGACCAAGTGTGCTAGATTAATTCGATCAAAAGAAACTTGGAATGGAATCGTTTAGCAAAAGCCTATGTGGATGTGAAAATTGTTAGATTACCATGGTGTTCCTATGGAGATTCTATCCGACCGAGATCCGAGATTCTGTCGACGATTTGGAAGGGCTTTGCAAGAGGCCATGGGTAGTAAGTGTGATGAGTACTGCATTTCATGCCGCTACGGATGGTCAGACTGAGAGGACTATTCAGACTTTAGAAGACTTGCTTAGGGCTTGTGCTCTTGACTTTCAGTCTAGTTGGGAAAAGAGTTTACCGTTGGTGGAGTTTTCTTACAACAACAGTTATCATGCATCGATTAAGATGGCTCCATATGAAGCTCTTTATGGAAGGAAATGTCGGAGTCCTATATGTTGGAATCAATTGAGTGACAATCGTGATTTAGGCCCCGATATTCTTGTTGAAACCATTGATAATGTGAAGGTCATTCGTGATAGAATGAAAGCCGCTCAAGACCGTCAAAAGTCTTATGCCGATATCCGAAGAAGGCCGTTAGAGTTTGAAGTGGGTGATAAAGTGTTCTTGAAGGTGTCTCCTATGAAGGGTGTTAAAAGGTTTGGTGTTAAGGGTAAATTGAGCCCGAAATACATTGGACCCTTTGATATCGTGAAAAGGATTGGTGCCGTTGCTTACAAGTTGGATTTGCCCCCGAATTTGGCTAAGGTTCATGATGTATTCCATGTTTCTCAATTGAGAAAGTATGTTAGTGATCCGAGCCATGTCTTTCAAGTTGAATTGCCCGAGCTTGAACCGAACTTATCCTTTGAAGAGAAGTCGATCCGTATCCTAGATCGTAAGGATAGAAAGTTGAGAAGTAAAGTAGTTCCTTTGGTGAAAATCTTGTGGAGAAGTTCTAATGTCGAAGAAGAGACTTGGGAAACTGAAGCTTCTATGCATAGTAAATATCCGAGTCTTTTCGAGTAAGGTATTTTTCTTTCCCTCAAGTTTCGAGGGCGAAAATTTTTAAAAGGTGGGGTGATTGTAACACCCGGAAATGTACCCTATTTTTCTATTAGAAATATTTTACGAAATATTTTCAGTAATTTTAAGTTTTAATTTAGAATTTTATGTTCCGAGTCGAATTTAGAATTTCCGAGTTCCTATTTGGAATTTCCGCGAGATTCCATGAGAATCCCGTCTTAAAGCGAGTTTGACTTTTTGTTGACTTTCCCTTATACATACTCATACTCCTTAACCTATTTCATTCATTCATCATAAACCAAAACCCTTACCTTCTTCCTTAAGAAACCTTGCCTCCCATTTTGATCCATCTTCGAACCTCCGTATCTCCTTCGTTTCTTGATAGAATTCACGTAAGTTCATCTCATTCTTCTCCCCTTACTTTCCTCTATCCGTATTGGTAATAAAATTACCGTCTTTCTCGCTTTTCAAACTTTCCGTCTTTCTCAAGATGAACTTTATTCATCTTTTATGGTCTAATTGTAGGTGGTGACCTCCAAGATCCCAACAAAGACTATTACCTTATTGAAGAGGAGCTTGACGATTAGTAAAGACGCTTAAAGGTAACGGTGAAGGGTTACTCGATATCATTTACGTGTTTTATGTGATTTCTAGGATAGAAACCGTGTTTAGATTTTGGTTAGTAGGCTTATGACTTGTGTTGTTGTTGATGGATGTTGTTTATTGAGTATTGATATGAGTATGAATGATTTATGATAATATTGGATGATAATTGAAATTGGATCCTTAGTGAAAAATGGGATTTTCGAGTACAATAGACCCCAGTCGGTCGACCGGCAGCCGGTCAGACCACCGGCTGAGACACCACCTTTCTTCCTTTGTTTTCAATTGACCCTTTGGTCCCAGCCGGTCGACCGGCAGCCGGTCGACCTGACCGGCTGGGACACACTGAAGTTTTAAGTTGATTTTCGTATGAGGTAATGGCCTGAGCCGGTAGGCCGGCAGCCGGTCAGCCTGACCGGCTGGCTCCTGCTGGGCTTTGTTTGTGATTTTGTTTACTGTTTTCATTTATGATAATTCTAATCGTTCGTTTATCGTATAATTTTACGTAACGACTTATAATATTAATGTTTTGAATATATGATATTGCATTCGCTTGTATCACATGTTTTGTGACGGTTTTTGGTATGTTCCACTTTTTGTCGGTTTTTACAAATGATACGGTTTGAGCACTATTTTGTCTTGTGCTTTGTATTCTCATTTCCTTGGCTACCTTCCCGTTCGTAAGGCTGGAATGTCGGAACAGAGAGGTATCCTACTGCTTAATTGCATGTGTAGTGGGCATACGACGACGTTGTTGGGAGTTGAACGCATTGCGTTGATCGACCCGGCCGTCAAATGTTGTGTACTTGCGAGGTGGTGTTATTTGCATGTAGCGTACCGCTTGTTATGAGGCTTGAGCTCTTTTCCGCCTCTTTCGTGAATTGATCTACCGAATTTGGGGTACTCGCGTTTTCTTTGTAAGACCGAGTTTGGATGCGAAAACGTTTATGACATGTCGAATCGGAAAATGGTTTATTCCGAGATTCTGGCCAGATTTAGACTAGGACGGATTATTTATTAGTCGTGCTACCAGGAGGAAATTAGTCTACATATACGAAATGTAGCATCGTGTATGAGTTCAGGGAAATATTTATCCCGTGGATGCCTGTTAATCATACTTGCCATGTACACGGTGCTAGTGCGTTTTTTACCGTGGAGATGTCGTCTTGTGTCGTTCTTGAATGCGTGATTTCATGACATTATTCATGGTCATTGCATGATTGGACACCGTCAATGTCTTGGTTCGTGAATGGATGATAATATGTTGGATTTATTGTGATCATCGCATGACTTGACTTGGTTTATCTGTCGAGTCTCAATCTTATCAATCTTATACCGCTAACGGTGAGATTCAAGCCCTAGTGAGCGTATTCGGTTGCCTAAGAGTGTCTTCCCCGAGTCTTTGAATAACATGATGGATTCAGATTTGTATTCCATATGCTCTTATCATTATTTATCGAATTGCCTATCTATTCTTATCGAATCTCACTTGTATATCTATATATTCATGATTTTACTTTTGTATTTCCTTATATGTACATTTAATGTGATGGCTGGGAGAACCCGGAGTTACTCCCTACTGACTGTGGCGTTCATGTTTTTCATGAATGAACAGGTTGCTTGCATGGATGACTTTTTGGATATGATATTTTGGGGTTCGGGTGTGAGCTAGCGGGCGTTGTCCCTGGAAGTTTCACCTCTAGACGATATTAGCTAGTCTTGCTAAACACTTGTTCTTTGCTAACATTTTAAGAGACCCCATCTCTTTGTTGTATTTCTGTATTTAGTTTGTAATATTTTGACACTCCTCGTTTTATTTAACTTGCATGTATAAAAGTTTTTAAAAACTACCTATCTCCGTTATATAATTCACATGCTTGTATGTTTTATATTTCCGCATTCGCGAGGGTTGTCACAAACACACTCGAAACAAAGCTACATGGTTTTGAATTGTTCAAAGATATTATGAACAAGATAAAACATTTCAAGGCATCCTTAAAGCCACCAATAATGGGGTATTTAAGGATTTCACAATACAAGATGGTTTCATATTAAAGGGAAATCGACTGTGTGTTCCTAAGCACCAAGCGGTGTTGTTAAGAGAAGTACATGACGCTATAATTGCTGGAAATGTTGGTGTAGAAAAGACGTGTAAAAAGTCATAAAGGCATTTATTTTGGCCGATGATGCAAGGCGAAGTTCAGAACATAGTTAGAGAATGCGCGACTTGTCACTTGGCTCAAAGCATCTTCTGACCTCGAGAATACAAAACATTGTGGATTCCATAAGGACTAAGGGAAGATGTACATGTGAACTTTACAGTGGCTTTGCCTCGTTGGGAAAAGGACTTCATCATGGTTGTCATTGATTGTTGCTCAAAGATGGCTCATTTCATTCCATAAAGTAAGACCGGCGATGCACTATATGTTGGAGATTATTTATTTTAAGAGATTGTACGCCTAGAAGAATTCTGAGAACTATTATTTTAGACTATGATTCGAAGTTATTGAGTATTTTTGGAACATATTTTGAAGGAAGGTGGGTACGAAGCTTTTGTTTAGCACCTCACAATACCCACAAGGCGGTGGTCAAATAGAAGTGGCTCATCGAATTTTGGGCACGTAATTACGTGGATTGGCGAGAAAAAAACACAAAAGGATTGGGATCTCAAGCTTGCTCATGCCGAGTTTGCCTATCATCGCTCCCCTTCTTTTGAAACTAATCATTCTCTATTTGAGATTATTTACGGTAGCAATTGATACTTGCCACTTGATTTGTTACCACTAACGTTTGAGGAGCTTGTTCATAAAGATGCAGAATCAAAGCTCAAATCCATGATAAAGCTTCACGAGCAAGTCAAGAAACGTATCGAGGTAGTTAACGAGGCATATAAGCATAAGCCTAACAAGCATCGCAAGTCCAGGGTATTCTGTGAATGCGACTTGGTATGGTTACACTTACGCAAATATAAGTTCGCATATAAACGCAAGAACAGGCTAATGCCAAAATATTAGGGGTCGTACAAAGTCATCGCAAGGGTGAATGACAATGCATACAAAATTGAGATCATAAGTGATTTTGGAGTTTACGTAACCTTTAATGTTGGCGATATTACTTCGTACATCAATGATGATGGCCTAGATGAATTGAGGTCAATTTCATTTTAAGGAAGGGAGGATGATGCCAGATCATGTGACGACACTAATATAGAAAATACAAATCTCATAAACATGGAAGATGGCATAGGCATTGCGACATAAGATATGGTAATGACATACCAAGGTTCGCAAAAATTAAGGAATGTACTAGAAGTAGAGTACACAAAATAGGAATTTGGAACCCGAGACCCGAGACCCAAACCCGACAATTGGAGTGGGCTACAAGCAAATCATCAATGCAAGAAGAGCAAGTCTAAAGGGTCAATGGAAGTCAAGGCGAGACTAAAGTCCAAAGGGGTCAACGAAAGTCAAGGCGCTCAACCAAGGGGGAAAACTGGCAGCATGAAACGCTGCCAGCGCCAGTGAACGCTGCCAGCGTCCCACTACGCTGCCAACGTCTGTGGGCGCTGCCAACGTCCGTGGGCGCTGCCAGCGTCCTGGTCTTAGACATGTGTTCCTTCCTTCTCCTCTTGTCATTTTGAGGCCCATTTCTCAAGGCCCTAGGTTTCCGGAGCCAAGGGTATAAAAGAGCCAAATTGTAGAGAGAGAAGCATCACTAGTAGAAAAAGTGTCATTCACATCGTTTTTTTAGGTTTATTTACATCGGTTTTGGGCGATGTTTCTGGGGGCGTAGTTTACAGCTATTTTAGCAAAAACATCGGTTGTACAACCGATGTTAATGACATTAAAATTACATCGGTTAGTAGGTATAACCGATGTTAATAAGGTCTTAATTTCATCACTTTTCCATCAAAACCGAGGTAAATATGACCTTATTAACATCCATTATGCCTAAAACCGATGTATTTTACCTGTTATAAACATCGGTTTTAATTAGTAATCGATGTAAACTATATTAACATTCATTAATTACATCGATTTTGGATCAAAAACACTGTAAATAACACCTTATTTACATCAATTATAACTTAAAGCGATGTATTTTACCTGTTATAAACATCGGTTTTAATTAGTAAACGATGTAAACTATATCAACATTCATTAATTACATCGATTTTGGGTCAAAAACGCTGTAAATAACACCTTATTTACATCAATTATAACTTAAACCGATGTATTTTACCTGTTATAAACATCGGTTTTAATTAGTAAACGATGTAAACTATATTAAATTGCATTTACATTAACATCGGTTCTTTTCTATAACCGATGTAAATTTGAGCAATGCAAATTCAATAATATAGCCGCAATTAAATGCTGCATAAAATTCAGCAGCACCTTCTTTGCAAAGTTCACATTCCCACACTATTAAATACCTGCAAACTGGATCGATAATGACACAAACAATAAACCAGCAACCTCACGGCTTCCAACAAACACAACTTCATTTCATACCAAAAAATGCCATACATATTACAATCCATCCATTCAACAAAGTAATTAAAAACAGTACTAGCTAGATCCTACGACAAAAAATGTTTTATGTGTTCGGTTGCAATTTCTAAGAATCTAAACCTATTACATACATTAGATGTTCTTTACACAATAAAGTGACCATAGTTCTCGAACCTCGTTCATTAGTTCAGTGTTCATTTCCGTACCTGAAACACACTACATAAAAACGGACGATAATCAGGGAATGAACGCAATTTTAGAAGAGGTAGGCACTTAAAAAAAATTAAATAAAAATATATTTGTACACAAATTCAAACAACGTCATTACATATTAAGAAATCGATATACCTTTTCTATGTCGTCCTCCGATGATGCGTTGTGTAAGGTAATATCATACATCCACTTCATAACATAATAACCACACTCATAACTTCGTGGCTGTTGACGTCACTATATTTTTACAAATTTAATAGTTAAGTAAAGACTATAAGCTCAAACATATACGCTACAATCACAAGGTAATAATAAATTAAATAAAGTGACTTAGTAAGCCCCGTTATTTAATCAATTAAACAAGTATAGTGTCAAACTATCATTTTGACACTATACTTTGTTGAGGAACATTGGAGTCCAGGTTAAAGGACGAGCAAGCGAACCCAAGCCAAGGAAAAGACTAATGGTCACACAAAAAGAACAATAAGATGAGATTTCTTTCAAGTCAGTTAATTGAGTTACACGACATAAAAAGGGAAGTTAAATCTTTAGTCCCAATAGAGAGTGATACACAACCTTTATGAATCTAGGAAACAAATGGCTGATGGATGCTTTAGAAATATTCATATGTGGAGGTAAACTTGCTCACAAATCAATGGATGAAATACCTACTTCAAACAACTGTGATGGTTTTTCAGCAGGTGATAAAAGAATAAAGTGTGGCAAAGTCATATAAATAGTGACATAGGACTCTCAATAAAGTCACCAATCACAACCAAAAACTCCAATCTCGAAAACTAATGAAATGATCTTATAGTCTTTGAATAAGAAACCCAAAATTGAGCATAAATTTAGTCATTAAATCAAACAGAACGCGCTTTTTGACCAGGTGATAGTCTTATAGAAAATACTGATCTTGAATGAAGTGTCGCAAAGCAATAAACACAATGACATAAACATAAGTCTCAACAAGTGAACAATCAGTACCAAAAATTTCTAATCTCTAAACCAAAGCACAAGTGATAACGAATGTCATAATTTTAAATAAGAAACACAAAAATGAAGCCTATATCTAGTCACTAATTCAATTGGCAACAGCGGAGTGACTAAGAGAATACGGAAACATGATTGTCGCCTGTCTAAACCTTAATTCCCAAGTCTCAACCCATCATAACTCATTACTATATTCCTTTTCCTAAGACCCCATCAAATACGAATAAGCGAAGATTTGAAGTCATAGATCGTCTATTAAACGAGTTCAATCCAACTGATAGCCCTCATAACTCATACCTAATTCCATAATTTCCATTGTATTGGCACAATAGCATCAACGAGAAACAATACACACAGAAATTCA
>JAIUZE010075321.1:0-10970 GCA_022085475.1 Heliosperma pusillum
TTGGGGCCCGTTTTTTTTTTCAAATTTATTAGCTCCTCGAGATCTACGCATCTGCATCATTAAGGTAAAAAAAAAAGCAAACGGGAACAGCTAACGTGAAAAATATCGAAAACTTTAAAAAAAGGGGTGCAACACGAGGCCTTCCCAGGAGGTCACCCATCCTAGTACTACTCTCGCCCAAGCACGCTTGACTGCGGAGTTCTGATGGGATCCGGTGCATTAGTGCTGGTATGATCGCACCCGTACATTTCCACCACAAATTTAGTTTTATTACCTCAAATCTTGCTTTTGTACAACAAAAACATCCCGTTACTTCCCCGTATCTTCGAGCGGCCGTAACCTGCCCTCGGAGTGTCCGATTGGGACCCGTTTTTTTTTCAAATTTATTAGCTCCTCGAAATCTACGCAGCCGCATCATCACGGCACTAAAAAAAAGCAAACGGGAACAGCTAACGTGAAAAATAACGAAAACTTTTAAAAAAGGGGTGCAACACGAGGCCTTCCCAGGAGGTCACCCATCCTAGTACTACTCTCGCCCAAGCACGCTTAACTGCGGAGTTCTGATTGGATCCGGTGCATTAGTGCTGGTATGATCGCACCCATACATTTCCACCACCAAATGTAGTTTTTTACCTCAAATCTGGCTTTTGTAAAACAAAAACATTCCCGTTACGTCCCGTATCTTCGAGCGGCCGTAAACTGCCCTCGGGTGTCCGATTGGGGGCCCGTTTTTTTTTCCCAAAATGATCCTCGGCAAATCTACGCAGCCGCATCATCACGGCACTAAAAAAAAGCAAACGGGAACAACTAGCTTGAAAAAAATCGAAAACTTTTAGAAAAAGGGGTGCAACACGAGGCCTTCCCAGGAGGTCACCCATCCTAGTACTACTCTCGCCCAAGCACGCTTAACTGCGGAGTTCTGATGGGATCCGGTGCATTAGTGCTGGTATGATCGCACCCGTACATTTCCACCACAAATTTAGTTTTATTACCTCAAATCTTGCTTTTGTACAACCAAAACATCCCGTTACGTCCCCGTATCTTCGAGCGGCCGTAACCTGCCCTCGGAGTGTCCGATTGGGGCCCGTTTTTTTTTCAAATTTATTAGCTCCTCGAAATCTACGCAGCCGCATCATCACGGCACTAAAAAAAAAGCAAACGGGAACAACTAGCGTGAAAAAAATCGAAAACTTTTAAAAAAAGGGGTGCAACACGAGGCCTTCCCAGGAGGTCACCCATCCTAGTACTACTCTCGCCCAAGCACGCTTAACTGCGGAGTTCTGATGGGATCCGGTGCATTAGTGCTGGTATGATCGCACCCATACCTTTCCACCACAAATTTAGCTTTATTACCTCAAATCTTGCTTTTGTACAACAAAAACATCCCGTTACGTCCCTGTATCTTCTAGCGGCCGTAACCTGCCCTCAGAGTGTCCGATTGGGGCCCGTTTTTTTTTCAAATTTATTAGCTCCTCGAAATCTACGCAGCCGCATCATCACGGCACTAAAAAAAAAGCAAACGGGAACAACTAGCTTGAAAAAAATCGAAAACTTTTAAAAAAAGGGGTGCAACACGCCCAGGAGGTCACCCATCTTAGTACTACTCTCGCCCAAGCACGCTTAACTGCGGAGTTCTGATGGGATCCGGTGCATTAGTGCTGGTATGATCGCACCCGTACATTTCCACCACAAATTTAGTTTTATTGCCTCAAATCTTGTTTTTGTACAACAAAAACATCCCGTTACGTCCCCGTATCTTCGAGCGGCCGTAACCTGCCCTCGGAGTGTCCGATTGGGGCCCGTTTTTTTTGCAAATTTATTAGCTCCTCGAAATCTACGCAGCCGCATCATCACGGCACTAAAAAAAAGCAAACGGGAACAACTAGCTTGAAAAAAATCGAAAACTTTTAAAAAAAGGGGTGCAACACGAGGCCTTCCCAGGAGGTCACCCATCCTAGTACTACTCGCGCCCAAGCACGCTTAACTGCGGAGTTCTGATGGGATCCGGTGCATTAGTGCTGGTATGATCGCACCCATACATTTCCACCACAAATTTAGCTTTATTACCTCAAATCTTTCTTTTGTACAACAAAAACATCCCGTTACGTCCCCGTATCTTCGAGCGGCCGTAACCTGCCCTCGGAGTGTCCGATTGGGACCCGTTTTTTTTTCAAATTTATTAGCTCCTCAAAATCTACGCAGCCGCATCATCACGGCACTAAAAAAAAGCAAACAGGAACAACTAGCTTGAAAAAAATCGAAAACTTTTAAAAAAAGGGGTGCAACACGCCCAGGAGGTCACCCATCCTAGTACTACTCTCGCCCAAGCACGCTTAACTGCGGAGTTATGATGGGATCCGGTGCATTAGTGCTGGTATGATCGCACCCGTACATTTCCACCACAAAATTAGTTTTATTGCCTCAAATTGTTTGGTACATCAACAACATCCCGTTACGTCCCCGTACCTTCGAGCGGTCGTAACCTGCTCTCGGAGTGTCCGATTGGGGCCCGTTTTTTTTTCAAATTTATTAGCTCCTCGAGATCTACGCATCTGCATCACTAAGGTAAAAAAAAGAGCAAACGGGAACAGCTAACGTGAAAAATATCGAAAACTTTTAAAAAAGGGGTGCAACACGAGGCCTTCCCAGGAGGTCACCCATCCTAGTACTACTCTCGCCCAAGCACGCTTAACTGCGGAGTTCTGATGGGATCCGGTGCATTAGTGCTGGTATGATCGCACCCGTAAATTTCCACCACAAATTTAGTTTTATTACCTCAAATCTTGCTTTTGTACAACAAAAGCATCCCGTTACGTCCCCGTATCTTCGAGCGGCCGTAACCTGCCCTCGGAGTGTCCGATTGGGGCCCGTTTTTTTTCAAATTTATTAGCTCCTCGAAATCTACGCAGCCGCATCATCACGGCACTAAAAAAAAGCAAACGGGAACAACTAGCTTGAAAAAAATCGAAAACTTTTAAAAAAAGGGTGCAACACGAGGCCTTCCCAAGAGGTCACCCATCCTAGTACTACTCTCGCCCAAGCACGCTTAACTGCGGAGTTCTGATGGGATCCGGTGCATTAGTGCTGGTATGATCGCACCCGTACATTTCCACCACAAATTTAGTTTTAGTACTCAAATCGTGCTTGTGTCAACAAAAACATCCCGTTACGTCCCCGTATCTTCGAGCGGCCTTAACCTGCCCTCGGAGTGTCCGATTGGGACCCGTTTTTTTTTCAAATTTATTAGCTCCTCGAAATCTACGCAGCCGCATCATCACGGCACTAAAAAAAAGCAAACGGGAACAACTAGCTTGAAAAAAATCGAAAACTTTTAAAAAAAGGGGGGCAACACGAGGCCTTCCCAGGAGGTCACCCATCCTAGTACTACTCTCGCCCAAGCACGCTTAACTGCGGAGTTCTGATGGGATCCGGGGCATTAGTGCTGGTATGATCGCACCCGTACATTTCCACCACAAATTTAGTTTTATTACCTCAAATCTTGCTTTTGTACAACAAAAACATCCCGTTACGTCCCCGTATCTTCGAGCGGCCGTACCCTGCCCTCGGAGTGTCCGATTGGGGCCCGTTTTTTTTTCAAATTTATTAGCTCCTCGAAATCTACGCAGCCGCATCATCACAGCACTAAAAAAAAGCAAACGGGAACAACTAGCGTGAAAAAAATCGAAAACCTTTATAAAAAGGGGTGCAACACGAGGCCTTCCCAGGAGGTCACCCATCCTAGTACAACTCTCGCCCAAGCACGCTTAACTGCGGAGTTCTGATGGGATCCGGTGCATTAGTGCTGGTATGATCGCACCCGTACATTTCCACCACAAATTTAGTTTTATTACCTCAAATCTTGCTTTTGTACAACAAAAACATCCCGTTACGTCCCCGTATCTTCGAGCGGCCGTAACCTGCCCTCGGAGTGTCCGATTGGGCCCGTTTTTTTTCAAATTATTAGCTCTCGAAATAGACGCAAGCGCATACTCACAAGCACTAAAAAAAAAGCAAAACGGGAACAATTAGCTTGAAAAATCGAAAAACTTTTAAAAAAAAGGGGTGCAACACGAGGCCTTCCCAAGAGGTCACCCATCCTAGTACTACTCTCGCCCAAGCACGCTTAACTGCGGAGTTCTGATTGGATCCGGTGCATTAGTGCTGGTATGATCGCACCCGTACATTTCCACCACAAATTTAGTTTTATTACCTCAAATCTTGCTTTTGTACAACAAAAACATCCCGTTACGTCCCCGTATCTTCGAGCGGCCGTAACCTGCCCTCGGAGTGTCCGATTGGGGCCCGTTTTTTTTTCAAATTTATTAGCTTCTCGAAATCTACGCAGCCGCATCATCACGGCACTAAAAAAAAGCAAACAGGAACAACTAGCTTGAAAAAAATCGAAAACTTTTAAAAAAAGGGGTGCAACACGAGGCCTTCCCAAGAGGTCACCCATCCTAGTACTACTCTCGCCCAAGCACGCTTAACTGCGGAGTTCTGATGGGATCCGGTGCATTAGTGCTGGTATGATCGCACCCGTACATTTACACCACAAATTTAGTTTTATTACCTCAAATCTTGCTTTTGTACAACAAAAACATCCCGTTACGTCCCCGTATCTTCGAGCGGCCGTAACCTGCACTCGGAGTGTCCGATTGGGGCCCGTTTTTTGTTCAAATTTATGAGCTCCTCTAGACCTACGCAGCCGCATCATCACGGCACTAAAATAAAGCAGACGGGAACAGCTAGCGTGAAAAAAATCGAAAACTTTTAAAAAAGGGGTGCAACACGAGGCCTTCCCAGGAGGTCACCCATCCTAGTACTACTCTCGCCCAAGCACGCTTAACTGCGGAGTTCTGATGGGATCCGGTGCATTAGTGCTGGTATGATCGCACCCATACATTTCCACCACAAATTTAGCTTTATTACCTCAAATCTTGCTTAAATAATAGTCGTGATATTAAAAGTGTTACATAAGATATTTTTCGTAATCTTGCAAGATCTGAAAATATACTTTCCAAAAACTGAAAAAGATGATGTTGACCAATAGAATTGCTCGAAAAAAGCTTCTTATATATATATAATCATAAGATCACCCACCTTATGATAATTTTATGAAGTGAGACATTTCTACTATTTAAAGGTTATATATTCAACACACCTACATTATTTTTCAATGTAGGACAAATAATATACTAAAAACTACACAAAGTATATGAAAATAATATGAGTTTCTATACTTTGCAGGATTTTTTTACCGCGAATCTAATTATATTATCTTCATAATTTGTTTTTAGAATACTTCAGTTTTTTAAATAATACTTTTAAAAATTAATTTTTGATGATGTAAATTTAACAAATGTGAAGATAATAATAGACAAACTTTTAAGAGATCTCTAAGACAATACTTAAGAGACTTAAAAGATTTTAGTTTGTCATATAAGGTCCAAGAATGATTTCTATATTTAATCATAGGAACACCCACCTTATGTTAATTTTACGATGTGGGACAAAATTACTATTTATACATAATATATTCATCACATCAATAAACTTTTAAGAGATCTTTAGGACAATATTTAAGATATTCAAAAAATTTGGGTTGATACATAAGGTTTAAGGATGACTCCTATTTATAATCATAAGATTATCCACTTTATTATTTTTCCGATGTTGGGCAATTCTACTATTTATATGTAATATATTTACCACATCTACATTATTTTTCAATGTGGGACAAATAATAGTTATGAATTTAATTTTTATTTAAAGAGTTTCTAAAAAGTTGAAAAGTTGATAATATTATTAGGAAAATAATTAGTTTAAAAAATATAATCAAAATCTAAGAGTTTAACCATAACTTGGGAAGTATATGTGAGGGGATGCTAAGGGTTGTTAATGGATGGGTAGTGATACTTTTATAGAGGAGTTTAGGAGGGTTAAGGTAGGGTTTAAGAGAGGGGAAGCAGTTTTGAAATTGCTGAATTGTTGTTGTTGTCACGGTTCTCTTTAGGGCTTTACGAGGGTGTTTATTTATGTCTAAGGTAGATTATACGGGTATGGATGTATGGGTATGTGTTAGGGTTAATGAGTAGTCGTTTTGGGGTGATTTGAGCCTGTTCTGGGGCTGGTTTGGGCTGCGTGAAACAGAGGGGCTGGGCTGCGGTTTTGGCTCGGTTAGGTGGTGTTTTGTGGCACGAAAATGGGGAGTAAGGAGTGTTGGTGAGGGGTATTGAACACTAGACCAATTGGGGGTGATTTTGGGTTGAAATCACATTGGAAATCGGGCCTAAAACGAGTCTAAAACGAGCTTAAAAGATCGTCGTAAAGTTGAGTCTATATACTTGTTTTAAAACATCGTTTTAAACAAAAATGAGACGGTAAAATGAAATAAATCTAAGTTGACTTTTCAAGTCGGGGTATTTGAATATCAATTCTATTTTCAATAAAATAATTAAAAAACTCAAATTAATAATGAACTAAAATGAATTTATTTGATACAAAAGTTAATTTTTTAATTTCATTTAAAATTAATAAGAATGCGGCAACGATGCCAATTCCATATTGTAAAACGGACCACAAATAATGAGGATGTCAAAAAAGAAATACATGTCATCTTATCATCATCGGGTGTTTGGCGGGATTTCTATAAATGACAGTATCGACGGATACGGGTATCTACACATACATACATAATGAGCGAACTAGGAAGCCAAGACCCTGCAATTGAAAGTAAATATGTGGTTAAAAAATATCTCACCTCGTCGATGTCTATTGTTGTGTAATTTGGGATGGGGGGGGGGGGGGGGGGGGGGTTGGTTTCAATGGGAGCTAAAAATCAAAATATAGAGAATAAATGGAAATATGAATAATTAAACCCAAGTTACGTTTGAAATATTTATTAAAACACACTAACCTTTGAAGGAGTGTTTAAATATTTTGCGCAGATAATCTCCAACATGGACCGACAAACGTAAAAGCCGCATTGTCTAGAGTCTGGTTCTCGAGGACACTATCATATAAATCATACACAAACAAGCTAAATTTGATCAACCTCTTGCATAAACATAAATTAGACGATACATTGTAAAGAAGACACTTACGTCTACCATGACAATAGTTGGATCGGTTTGTCTGTCATATTGCTCGAGTGGACATTTTTTTTTATGATAACACTAAGTCATAAATACACAAAATTATAATTATGATATGGGTGAATAATATTGATGTGACATTAAAAGGATACTAGAATTCAAAGGTCCTACATGAACTAATGACATTATTAAAGGTTGTAAACTTACTCATATATCATTCTTTTAAATTTGGCAGTCGGCTTGCCCTGGATACCAGTAGACTGTTTTTGAAGGCACGTTGATTACCGCCAACACCCAATGCTTGCTATGGAATTTCAAAAATTGAATCGTTAGATAGTATACATGAAAGCGTGTTAATAATCAACGGAATTTTTGTTCATTATAATTACTTACTATATATACCTATTCTCATTGTAAGAGGCAAGCCACAATTTTTTGATCGTCATCAACCGTTTAGCGATTAACTCCATGTGTTTTTTGGTTGAAAGATTGTGCATCTTCAAAGAGAACGCGACAGGACACAAGAATCAATAGTTGTGAGTTGTATGTTTTCTTTCCCTCATGTTACTATACAAGTACCTATTGCGTGACAAGGAGCCAATGTTATTTTCATTGATGAATTCAATAAACTTCATTATTGGTAAAATCAAATGATTAGTTTATAAACTTATTTCATCCAAACTAAAATGTTAATGGCATCTAATTCGTCAAGGTCGACAAATTTAAACATAAGCTTTCCGTCGATTATAGCCATATCAGATCTGCCATGAATTTCCTGTTCGATGAGAATCATAAGTAATCCCATGTAACAACCTCAGTTTCCAACCTTCAATATTTTAAACCTTTTCCTCGGAAACTGGGTGTGTTAACGGTGTAATACTTATTTATCGTCTAATACTTGATATCTAGTCACGATCTCTCTTTCCTTGCCATCCCATCGCATGACATAAGCAAACCTGTCAAGTTACACTGCTCACCATACAAGCGGAAATATTGTAGGGGTCATCACAGGTCCACGAGTAAAAGATTTGGTGGACAACATGAGAAACACACACAAGTTAATACAAACACATAATCAAGGATACTCATAATAGATATCAACAACCACAGTTATAAACAATCTTTGAAAACAACAATAATACTTTCTTTCTCAAGCATTCACTTGTCCAAATTCTTTCACTTTGCTTTCTTAATAAACTTTTGGTATCCGGGTATAAAATCAATGTATAGAAGGTTTTAGCTATTCAATTGTCGGTTTGACAAGCATTCCCCAACCATGTACTAAAACCGGTCACAACTCTAGAGTGTTCACACCCCTTACAATGGCTAACCCAAAGGAGGAAGAAAGGTGATGAGACACCACCTCAAATAAGTATGGGTCCCCAAGGCATCCTTATATAGTCCGCCACATACATGAACTCTCTCTTCCATAACCATAAAACATTTCCAAAACCAACATAATCCAATATAAACCCAATAGGTCACTCATAATCCAAGCTCAAACCATTCAATAATAATGACAAAAACTTATCAAAGTATTTGTAAATTATACATATTCAATATCTAATCAATTCAAAACTCAAAACAATTTAGAATCAATCATTTCAATCCATTTTCACACACTATCAAACACATCCATATTGATTAAGTTTGGGAACTTACCGATAGCAAGCAAAGTTCAAATACGCTCCTAGAATTCCTCTTCCTTGAAACCACAATCTACAATTACCATACCAAACTCGCATTAAGACAAGTTTTTAATCATTCTAACTAATCGTCTTTGCCTCATATTCAACTCAAAATCATAATCATTTACCAACTCCAACCATCGTCTTTGCCTCATATTCAACTCCTTTTGGGTGAATATGTACTTCAGACTCTTGTGATCGGTGTAGATGCGGCAATGAAGTCCAATAAGATAATGCCTCCAAACCTTCAAGCCATGCACAACGACGGCTAACTCAAGGTCATGATAAGGGTAGTTCACCTCGTGAACTCTCAATTGTCGCGACGCATAGGCAACAACCTTCTTGTTTTTCATAAGAACGCAGCCCAAACCCAACTTGAAAGCATCACAAAACACATCAAAGTCCACACCATCTACAGGAAAATTCAACACATGGGCGGTAGTCAACCTCATCTTTAACTCTTGGAACACGGCTTCATAAGTTTCACACCACACAAATTTTGTTTCTTTCTTCAAGAGATGGGTAATAAGATTGACAAGATTGGAAATGTCTTTAACAAAGCGACGGTAATTGTAATAGTCCGTAAATTCTGAGTACTTGGCACTCGGTCGAGTAAAGCTTACTCGACAAAGTGGAATGTATACTTGGCCAAGTAAAGTGTATTCCCCCAAGTAGGTTGGTCTGTTGTTTAACAATGTTATGTTCTTGGGGTACTCGGCCGAGTGTGGCAAGCACTCGACCGAGTACATACATGTTGTACTTGATCGAGTACACCAGTTTGAGAATATTTCGCGGACCATTTGATTAAGGATTTTAATAAGAAATTAAATCAGAATTACAGTTTTACGTTTCATAATCCAAAACCCTATTCTCTCAAAACTCTCTCAATTCTCTCAAGAGCAACCTTAATCACTCCGTGCCGGATTAATTCTCATTGCCTTGTTGATTGCGTCGGTAAGTAATTCCACTATGTGATTTCATTTGAATAATTGAAACTCTAATCTGAATTGTGGGATGAGGAGTTGAATAGTTATTGATTTTGATTAATTGTATGATTGTTAGGAAAGGCATTCATAGAAGAAGACTCTTCATTGGTTGCTTGTGATTGCTTGCCGAATTGCGAGAAGGTAGGCTTTCCCTAATCAGTACAGTTATGCTAATTGATATGATGAGATATATTATTTATGATTACTTGATTTATAGATGATGATGGTGATGGAGTTCGGGATTAGAGTTTGGGTTGTTACTATGGTTACTATGTTGGTGATCCGTCGGGAGACGGTTTCACACCCCGAGTTCGCCTCTCGAAGTTCTACGCTATGAGGGGGATGTGCACATTAATGTTCCAGGTTTGTCTCACTGCGATGAGATAGAAGTTAGACGCCTGTGGCTGCGGTCTAGGGTCAATTGGTGGTTTTTTGTAGAGCAAGGATGATAATTTGAGTCTACTAAGGTAACCGCTAGGGTGGCCCTATGGTTTTTCTTTCTCTATTGCTTGTCTTGTACATTGCTTGGTATATATTGTTATTGACCCCATTAATGTTTTCCAAAACTGTTGTGATACATTGGGGAATGGTGAGCAGGTGATCAACAAGTAATCCGTAGAGATGCGCTGGGATGAGGATGAGATCACTAATGAGTCACACCTTCCGCTGAGTCTATTGGAGTTTAGACTTTAATTAAATCCATTGTTATGATAGCATTTGGATTGTTAGTATAGATGATATACCTTCTAGTTTGAAATTATGTAATTTGAGTTTAAACTATTGAATTTAATAAAGTATTGTTTCTTTACTATGAGTTTTGATATATACTACCTCGGGCAACCGAGGTGGTATGTAACAACCCGAAAAGTACCCAATTTTTCTAGTAAAATATCTTACGAGTACTTTTCAGCAAAACTTGAGTTTTAAAATAGAATTTATTGTTACGAGTCGTATTTTGAAATTCCGAGTTCGTATTTGGAATTTCTGAGAGATTTCATGAAAATCCCGTTTTTTAGTCATCTTTGACTTTTCTTGACTTTTAAGTCGTCTTTGACTTTTCTTGACTTTTTAAAGTCGTCATTGACTTTTCTTGACTTTTAAGTCGTCATAAACTTTTCTTGACTTTTAAGTCATTTTGACTTTTCTTGACAGTCAACTTTGACTTTCGTTACTTTTCCCGACTCACCTCGTAATTTTAAAGA
>JAIUZE010075322.1:0-29152 GCA_022085475.1 Heliosperma pusillum
CCCCTACGTTTACAACGCACGAATATGGTTGCGTACATCCGATACCCTTATCCAGCCACAGGCAGGAGACTCCGAGTCACGAGACAACGTTATAATGATATTCTAGTACTATCATTTATAAGACAAATGAGAATTTTTGAGATCCAACCACTCAAAACACACAGTTTAGACACTTTCCATTCCATTAGGTCGTTTACACTTTTCAAAAATACGCGAGGGGGATTTTGAAGTGTAAAGGACAGAGTGGATGGAGAGACTATCATTTATGGACATATTGAAGACAATGTCAATCTTTTTATCACATCTTCAAACCTGTTTGAGATCACGGATCCACCTCCTTAATAGTGTTTTGCAATCATGCATAAACAAATGTACCACGAGCATTGAGTATATCTGTTCATAAATGGAGTATAACACAAAAATCAACAGACACCACAACGATCATCTTAACATGGCTTATATTACACAAAAATCAACAGACACCACAACGGGCGGATGCTGTTTGAATTTGAGAAATGACCAATCTACAAACCATGCACTTCGACTTTGAGAACAAGGTCAACATTTTAGTTGGAAAACTCACATATCAAAGGGATGGAACAGATGACTGAATTATAGAAGCACCTCGCAAATGTTTCAGAGAGCGATTAAAAATTGGTGCAAATACTTTGTCAGAACACCCAGCAAAAAAAAAAAAAGTAAACACCATATTTCCTGGACTCAAAATGGACATGATCTTCTAAAGTATTAGCTTCACTATGAGAAAACAAAATTAAACTTACAGAGGCCATAAATGAGGTGATCTCAGAATAGATATCAAAGGCAAACAAGAAACGGTGGACTCAATTATTAATATCATTAGGGGGATCAGTCCTTCGCAAAAATAGTTGCAACTGCCCCATATCGGCGAATCTCGGGGATTTCTCAGGTGATATCTCATATCGGTAGAGTGAAATCCGATACAACTAGGCCGAGATTTTGAACTGTGCTGTTTGCGGTTTCAGAGAAAACGTAATCTTCTAAGCACAACAGACTTATAGAAATCCCTTGTTCGGAAGAACAACGTCAGGACGACAAGAAAACCCAAGAAGCTAACAGATGCCAAGATAAAGAAGGATACCAAGAAGCAGTGAGCACCAAAGCAAGAATTGCCTTCCCCTGCTTCCTTGTCATATATATGCCCGATCACCCACACAGAGAGGATGTAGGTTCCAACAGGACTTGCTACAGCAATGGTATTAAAAATTGTACCCATATGTATCACACCGAATATCTCTGAAGTTACAGTAGGCATCAAACTCCACTGTGACCCATAACAAATTCCTACCAAGATGGTTCCTATGTACAAATTCCCAGGAAACCCGGAAGCTATTATGACATGTCCTGCACTCATAGTTGCTAGAGTGATTGCCATCAGAACCGGTCTTGGCCACCCTTTCTGGCGTAGTAAGACATCAGATACATACCCTGCTCCAAAACGACCAAGAAAATTCCATATGGACCATAGAGAAACCAACGAATTGATCTTGGCAGTACCATAGCCAAGAGATTGTCCAATTTGGCTTAAATTGTTTACAGTGGCAAGCCCTGATCCCATCCCACAGGCCATAGAGACAAACAACAACCAAAAATTCAAGCTTTTTAAGGCCTCGACGATATTCATGCTTTCCCCGATGGGCACTGCGTCAAGAGAATTACTGGGTAGTATTTTATAATCATCATTTTTCTCACCCACGAATTTCTCGATCTCGTTTGAATCAATTTCGTTGGGGAATTTTTCATTGTTGATAGCATTTACAGCAATCTTGAGAGGCGAAGCAAGCAGTACAAATAGGCCTATAAGTGTAATCAGATGTACCCACTGAGGAAACTCAAAAATGTTCTCTAATATGATTAGGGCCATCAAATATGCAGCCACAATAAGAGTAATTATGGAGAAACCATTAAGGTGCTTCTTGTCATGCTCTTTACTTCCTGGGCTGATTTTCACCAAGCACATCAGGGAGAGAGTAACAGTACTAGGTAACAAAGCAATCATTAAGATAAATGTGGCTGGCCTCCCCTTGAAGAAAGTTTGATGAATTTGTATTAAGATTGCTCCGGTTAGTCCTAGACAACCCTGCCATAAATATCCCACCATCAATATGTAGAATCAAAATATACGCACAAACTCGCAAGCTTACAAGGATTGTGGGAAGTCGGAAGTATATTACTAAGGTAACGGCTTTAATAGGAGTATAACTGAGACACAAACCAGAGAAGAATTCTACCAACGTGCGATGCTATACCGCCTTCAATCCTACAATCTAGAGTGCCAGCTGTCATTGAAGAGAAACACATAGAATGTTGCATGTCCTTACAATCTAGAATTCTAGAGTGACCATCAAACAAAAATGTGATTTCATATCTACTTCCTTAATGTAAGTAAATAAAGCGGCTCTTTTAGATTTGAGATCATATTATTCATATCACCAAGCTATTTATTTTCTCTCTTTTTTTTCTCTAAATTTAGAATACTTGCTGACACATTTTACCATATTGGAGGCTTTGGAGCAGGTAAAAGTCATAAAACTGAAACGGATGATTCTACATGGGGGGATGCCGCTATTTTGTTGTGCACGTTTGTTCAATCCAATTCTCACATTCTAGCCAAAAGAATACTAACATCCCGGTAATAGGTTTAACATGCAAAATAAGAGATCAAGATATAACTATGAAGCTATGTTTCAATCTGAATATTCGGAGTCAATGATCAAGAAAAAAGACATTACCTTTAAGATCCCGACAATTGTTCCGCTATAATCAGGAAAGTTTAGCACGCCCGTGACGACATTTGCAGTGCTGACGAATGTCTGAGAGTGGGCAGCAATGAACATTAAGAAGCACATTACAGGTACAGGCAATGGGGGAATATATCCAACAACAGAAAGCCACATGAAGAAGTACCCTAAGAAGCACTGGGCCGCCCCCACAGCAAGGACAAACCAAGGCCCGCCATACCAGCGATGCGTAGCAGAGGAAACAGCTGCATAGAGGAGGCCCGAAAGAACACCGGCATTACCACCAATGTCTTTAAAAACTGAGACGGTGTCAAGGGTTGACTGATCATAGGATTGGGAGGATTTAAGGACAGGGGAGTATATGCCAAAGGCGTAGGTTACACCCATAAGTGCTTGTATCCATATGCTTGCTACTGTTGCTATCCATCTACTCCTAGAGCTAGTTGCAATACCATAGGAGTTGTCCATGGCTTTTTTTTGAATTTACAGTTATGAACTTATTACTTTTCTTATGAAGGAGGGAACCAAGATGGATAATTTTTTAGGAGAAATAAGTGGTTTCTGATTAAATATTAAATTGTTTGCACGTTTTGAATCCATCCTTTGAATATAAAACTTGGGAGAAATACAATAAAAAAAAAAAAAATATATATATATATATATATATACATTGATGGCCCTGGTATGATGAGACGGAATATAATACTCCAAAAGCTCAACATCAACACAGCAACATGAAACAGTCATAATCATGATAATGTTTAATCTAAGAGATGACAACTCAGTTGAATGATGCCAAAACAATAATTCGAATATCGCGAGAAAAGATTTACAAGATGGGTATCTGCTAAAAATATATTGTACAGCCAATATCTGTTAAGAAAATACGAATAATATTGAACAGTCAATAAACAATACAGGAAATTTATATTTTTCAATTTCCTACAATCTCTCTGTGAACAACAAAGTCTACTTCCCCAACCCTTTAACCAGCTCATTCCAAGCTATCCACGTGATAAAAAGATAAAATTGAATAAAATAGTCAGTGAAAATCATGCACAGTAAAATATATCTGCAACCAGCTTAGGCGATCAGACCACATCCTTACAAGTTACGTACATGAATAGCAAATGTTTCCTGCTAATGCTTTGTTTTTGACTCTTTACTTCTCATTCTAATGGTTTAATCCATTTTTGATGCCCAAAAAAATAAGATTATCCGAGTCCAGTCTGTAAATCGAATGTATATCAACAACTCAACAAAAGTAAAATATGTGTATAATGTGACATTAAGATTCACAAATCACTGTTTATCTACATTATCCAGCTAGAAAGCCGTCAGACAAAATCGGGTCATTTATTCGACTAGAACAGAAACTTAAGTAAAATATTCATAACCAAAAAAAAGGAAAAAAAAAAAAAAGAAAGGCAAGTCAACCATAGCCAAATGTGGTATGCATGACAGCTTTGACCGGGTGCGCCAAAAGTCTGATCCTAGTTCAACGGACATAAGGGATGATATGCAGCCCACAACAATCATTTGGGCTCTTGACCACTCCCAACAAGCCACCTTACATAGCATAACTGTAACAAAATACATATACGGAGTATGATTTATTTCTACCAAACTCTTAAAATATTAGAGCGATAAGTGCAACACAAATTTCCGACAAGCACTCAAAAATTGAATTGTAGACTTACAAGCTTTCTTAACCATTTTAGTCCCACCAAGAACAATAAATTCATATTGTACTGCCAAGGAATGAACTGGTTCTTCACTGAATTGATACTGCATAGAGATCCATTATCGTAAGAGAGGTTATTGTTAACTTCCCTTATTTCTTACAGCGAATGGTTCTATTCTTGGGAATCAAATGGGAACCTTCTCTCTATCACCAAACCCCAAGAAAAATAGATCGAATAACAAATGATACAAAAACATCCCTTATAGACAGCCCATATACACCCATGTATCCTGCATCAATGCCTCGTAGTCTGACGTAGTCTTCTCAGCACAACAGAGTTATAGAATGCCCTTGTGCGAAAGAACAATATCAGGGCAATAACAAATCCCAAGAAGCTAACGGATGCTAATATACAAAAGGACAGCATGAAGCAGTGAACCCCGAAACAAGAACTGCTTTCCCCTGCTTCTTTGTCATATATATGCCCAATAATCCACACAGACAGAATATACGTACCCACAGGACTAGCTATAGAAATGGTATTGAATATTGTTCCCATATGCAGCACACCAAATATTTCTGAAGTAATAGTAGGCATCAGAGACCATTGTGCCCCATAACAGATCCCAATCAGGATTGTTCCGATGTATAAATTTCCAAGCAATCCCGAAGCAATAATAAGATGACCCCCACACATAATAGCTAAAGTGATCGCCATCAATAACGGCCTTGGCCATCCGTTTTTGCGCAATAAGATATCAGATATGAATCCACCTCCAAAACGTCCAAGGAAATTCCATATGGACCATAGCGAAACCAACGTATTGATTTGTACTGTTTCATAACCAAGTGATTGACCTATTTGGCTCATATTGTTTATGGTAGCAAGCCCTGATCCCATTCCACAAGACATGGCAACAAACAGCAACCAGAAGTTCACACTTTTCATGGCCTCAAATATATTCAAGCTCTCTCCAGTAGATAGACTATCATCAGAAGTACCAGGCATATCATCAAACACCCCATCTTCTTCTCCCAATAACCTCTCGTCTTCCTTTCGATCAGTGTTATGGGGTAACAAATTTCCTTCTACTTGGTGTGCTTGATATTTTTCCTTTCGAGTAGCTTCTATAGCAATTTTAAGAGGTGACAAAATCAGTATTAAAAGGAACGCTAATGTGACAAGGTGTGCCCACTGTGGAAACAAAAAGATGTTTTGGGAGATTATGATAACCATAAGATATGCAGCAAGAACAAGGGCTACTATGGAGAAACTATTCAGATTCTTCTTCTCATCAACTGTGCTTCCTGGGCAGATTGTCACCACACACATCAGCAGAAGGGTAACTACAGTTGGCAGCAAAGCAAGTAGTAGAATAAAAGTGCTTGGTTTGCCGTCAAAAAGTGCTTGATAAACTTGGATTAAGATAGCTCCACTAAGTCCCAGGAAACCCTGTAAGAAAGGGACAAAGAAAAAAAGAAAGAGACGAAAAACTTAGAACATGCATAACAACAATAGAAGAAACCATGTTCATTAAACATAGAGCAAATTAAACAACACAACAGCAATGAATACACATTATTAGGGAAAGTATGAGCATTGGGCAGCCAAGGACATAAATTAAGGAAAGAGGCACAATGGTGCAAGGGGTAGGAAATGTTGCTATAATCCCAAAATACTGTCAGAAAATAGATTTATTATTACCCTACAAAATCTGATAAACGGCGAAAATATAGGACAGTTGAGACTACTTTTGTTTCCCATTCATTTAACCAATGTTTGAGTTTACTATAGGACCTAAAATACTGGGCCAGACCAACATAAACAAACTCATCACGGCTACCTGAACCACCCAAGACCGACCAAACAATTTATGCTCAAAACAGTAACCAAATAACTACTGTACATCCTACCAAACTGATTGCCCACTTCAAAAGCTATGAGTTAGCCTACTTTAAAATCCATGAGCACAGTTTACTATATTAAGTATCTAAGTTACCCGATCTTCCTCACATTGTTAATTGTACGCTTTGTTAACTCACTAATCCATCCATTCCATAGTTTAACCAATATCTTTTCGTAAGATACAATTACTACCGTGTTTTAGATAAATCAAACTTTACATAATAGAGTTACCATACTACTACGAGTAATAAAATGTGACAACATAGTCATTTCCGCCACATTTTTTTAAACGATCAAACAATCAGGTAATAATACTAATAATAATCCCGGGTAACAGTAAAAAATAGTAACAACACACTGTCACAATTCAGTATGAGGGAACAGCTACAATTTATCAACTTGAAACCAAAAATAATACTACATAACTAATTCATACTAACGGAGTACAACAACAACATTTGAAAACAAACAAAAGCTATCATTTTACCTACTTAACACAATAGCACCTACAAACAAAATCTCTTCAACACTTTTGTACAAATGAAATGTCAAAAGTGTCAATTGCGAGTCAAAACCGTTCCAAATATCAAATCAAAAAGCTTTTTGCAGCCTTCTTAATTCTGTCTCATACTGTCATTTTAAAAACATCAATGGTACGAGTGGTAACCCAATTTAAATACTACGGAGTATTGCGTTAGGTTATACACTTTCAAGTTTCAATTGATATTTTGCAATAATGTGTCAAACCATTAATCAAAAGTAAACAAAAAAAATCCCACCATCTTGTTGAAAAGTAAATAAATTGCACAAATAAGACCATACCACCAGAAGTTTATGAGCATGGTACATTCAATGTCAAATCTAATTGAGCTTATATGCAATCTTTTCGAACTTTTAGAATATTTTAGTTACATTTTAATTTTTTGAGTGTCAAAATTAAAATCTAGTGAGCTTATATGTATTGTTTTTGAGTTTTATTATAATATTTTGGGTTTAAAACTTGTATAAAGGCGCTCCTATTCTTTTCAATAAAGCTCGTAAAACGTATATATAAGCTCTTAACTTCTTTATTATCTCAAATGTATATAACCAGTCTACTAATTGAATAAATTGAGGTAGTTTTTGGTAACGCGGAATGAATTTCATTTTAATGGTTTCAATTGTAAAAATCAAAATGATTGAATTCAATTCAAAAAATTCGTTTGGAGATGACGTGGAATTGAATTCCGGATCTCAAATTTTCAATCGTGTTTGGGTGAGAATCACCAAAAAACAAAATTAATAATTGCGGAATTGAAGTAGCGAAACAGAAAATACGAGCATCCTAAGTCCTAAGACTAAGTTTATACGTGTCTGAGCTTCAGACTAAAGGTGGGTCTGAGCTTCAGACTTGTAGACTTTTGCAAGTATCAACGGATGAAGTAGTGGGTATGAGGGTAGAGTCTGAGCATGGGTCTTTGATTTCCCATACCCTTGTTCAGACTTGTAAATAGTAAATGAGTCTTATTTTATTAATATATATAGTAGATTTTACGTATAGAATAAACACAAATTATTATTTCAGACGGTCACTATCCGTCTTAAGCTCAAGACGGATCAAATACATATTAAATCACCCCACTTGTTGCCTATAAAATACAAATTTTTTTGTCTTTATTACCACCACTTTGTAGTATTTAACACATCTTAAGCTTTAGACGGATAGTATCCGTCTTACGCAAGACGGATATCATGCGTCTTACGCACCACAAAATTTCTTTTATCAATATACATGCCGGTATTAAAAAAAATATCTTAAGATTAATTTAATATTTGATTTATTTTAAGTTAAGTGGAAAATATGTCATCATAAAACTATTGTAAAATATTGAATTAATGAAATAAATTAAGTAAAATAAGTAAGTGGAAAGTTGAGGTGGCAAAGTCTGAAATAAGTCTGAGGATAAAGTGATATTTTTGAATGAGTCTGAGAGTCTATGGGTCTGAGTCTGAGAATAAAAAATTAGTGGAAAGCTGAGGTGGCAGGGTCAGAAGTCTGAAGATGGGTATATGGATAAACTTAGTCTAAGTGGTAACCATTTTGTGGTTTTTAATACGAGGGTAGAAAGGAAAGCGTACCTTCATAATGCCAACAATAGTACCACTGTAAGTAGGAAAATTAAGGACAGCAGTAACAACATTAGCAGTATTAAAGAAAGTCTGAGCATGAGCAGCCATGAACATAAAGAAGCACATAAGCGGAAGCGGCGGCGGAGAGATAACCCCGACAACAGCGAGCCACATTAGAAAATAGCCAAGGAAGCATTGGATGACGCCGGCTGCGTGAACAATCCAAGGACGAGGAGATGCGTATGCGTAGAGGAACCCTGATAATACGCCTGCGTTGGCTCCAATGTCTTTGAATACCGAAATGGTGTCTAAGGTTGATTGTGTGTATGATTGTGATGCTTTTAATGCGGGTGAGTATATTGAGAATGCGTATGATCCTCCTGTTGTTGCTTGTATCCATATGCTTCCTGTTGTTGTTATCCATCTATTCTCAAATATTGTTGTTGACATGCTTTCCGACATCTCTTCTGCTTTTGATCGTCTTTCTAGTTAACAAAGGATTATTATTTGTAGAGGAGTGGTGACTGGTGAGTGATGATGACTAGTTGAGTGATGATAGACATACATACACATTTGGTATTCAATGATTCATTCAAATCAACCGATTCTATTCTGTCTCGTCCGGATTCTTTCCATATCCTTCAAATCCACCGAGTTACATTTCTAATAAACACTCCTCATTAATTATTTTAGTAAGTTTGCTTTTAACAAAGGTGATTTTGTATGTATTTGATTTGTCTTAAATAAAAATTTGTGTAATTCTTGTGATGATCTAATAACTCCAATTATTTTATAAAAGAATATTTTAATGAACTGAGCGAGAAAATATATTATAATATAAATGTATTAAAGATGAATGGAACAATCTAAATTGATACTCACCACCATTGTGACACCCTCAAATTTGCGGAAAGAAAAAAAATAATTTAAATACATACTGAAGGTGTCCGGAATAAAAAGGTCATTACAAAACGAAATAATATTATACAAAAGAAATATACAAGACGGGAGATATATCTCCCGTATAAATACGGAAATAAAAGAGTGTATAATAATATACAAACTATGAACCGAATATAGGTCCAAGGTAAATACTTCGCTCGCTAGCTCGTCAATGTACCCCAAATATGCATTCACCACCTGTTCGACCGCATTAAATATAAACACGGAAGCCACAGTCAGTGCGGAGTAACTCCGAGTCCTCCCAGCCACGAAATGTCAAGTTTAATAAAACATGAATAACATAAAAGCAATGTATATGAACAATACAAAACTTTAACATATATGATATGCTTTTCATGTTATGAAACAGATAACTAACAAATAGCCTAGCATGTGAAAGCTATCATGTGAAACCGATAATAAACTATAACTCGAGGTAGGGAAGCTGGTATGCTAGCTCAGAGGTTCCTCTCAGAAACATGGCCTTGATACACTCAAACCCTAATCAACACGTAATCATGTGAATCAGTTAACAACCGGTAATCCACACTCTATCAACCTTAGCCGGCTTGCATCTCACCTTCTAAGATTCATAGAATCATACAAACATGAAAGACCAATACGTCTACAAACAGGCATAAGTTCTTAGTACGGCGATAGTCTACTTCTGTAACTCGAGGCTATACCACACGGTAGGAAACACATCCTAGTCCTAGACTGATCAGACCTAGCGACAACAGCTATTCCGTTCCCCGTCCCATGACATAACCGTCTATGAGAAACTCTACTAGGCGACCCCCTAAGCAGAGATGGCTAGTACTTAAGCTGGCTCCATTCCCAAAGTGGAAGCAATTAGGCAGCCATGCCCCGGGCTTGGTATCAAAAGGCCCAAGTCAGTGACACAAAAGCTATCAAGCAGTGAACTATATACTCGTTAAAGATAGTAAGGCCTATCAATGTCATGGTCCAAGATACTCATTTAGAATTAGAATGGTCAAGACGCCATATACTCATAATTCTCTATGGGTACTTAGCCAACACGACACATATCACACAATCCAACAGTCACGGGAAAAACTTCCTATCATGTGACTAATTGTATATAAATCATATTCAAATATCATATCGCCTCATATCTACTAAGGCTAATTCATTAATTAAATACAACCTTACTTGAAGACAAATCCCCGACCCGAGTCCCGCGACGGGTAATCAGTCAAAACGGGGCTGACTAGATCTTAGTTTGACCAAACCCGTTTGGTCAAAGCGGCTAGAAACAGAGTCTTCTATCACATAGACATAAAATCAACATATCATTACATGTTATTTTAATAAGCTTTTAACATCTGAAATATTAATCTTACGTAAAACCCGCTTGACTTAAAGTATATCAATTTAAACTACGATCTCGTATTATAATTTCTAACATGTGAGAAATAATAATTTTATGAAAAACCTTTTTAATTAAATATTTTACTGATTAATATTTCCCACTTGCTAAATATTACAAAACACGATAAAAATGACGATAACTCAAAAACCGTCACAAGTCCCAAAGTGGGACCCACGGGCTGAGTTGGGCCGGACCCCACATGGGCCTGAATGGGCCCACGGGCCTAATTGGGCTGTTTTGGCAGATTTTACACCTTTTACAAAAACCGCTTCTTAATTATTTCCCGCATGCTTAACATAATTAAAACCCGTCAAAACAACAACATAAAAATCAAACATCGACACAACCCAAAGACCAAAACCCGGACCCACCTTGACCAACCCAGACCGGGTCTGAACCGGCCTGGACCGGTCTGGTTTGGTCCGGTTTGGCTGCCTTTCCTCACGGTTCAATCACCACAACCAACACCCAATTTTTCCAACATGTTTTAATTATCAAACAACCATTTTAACATCCATCCATACAAAAATTCATGATTATGAACAAACCATAAAAATATGCCAAGAACACTAACTTATTATAAATTCATACAACCTAATAAAAACAACTACTTATCATATTACTACTAAAAACCCTTAAATCATAAAAACATGAACCATAAACAAAGATGAACCAAAATCAAAAGAAACAAAACTAAAGGCTATGTTACTAACTAAAATCATAAATAACCATAACATGAACCAAAACTAAAGGCAACCAAAGCTATGTAACATTAAATCGTCGAGTAACTCGGAAATCGTTACCTTAGCTAGCAAGACCAATTAGCACCAAAATAATAAGAACTAAGAAATAAGAAACCCGTCTTCTAGTCTTCTCCCAAAATATACGAGTCACCAAACTCGTCTTCAAAATCTTCCCATATAAGAAATGACAAGAAAACATTATTAGAACTTAAAACTTGATTTTCCATAATTAAAGTGTTGAAAACGATTTTGTCGGAATTTAAAATAAAACGTACTTGAAGATGGGGAGCGAAGAGGAGATCCTAGAAATATAAGTTAGGACGGATTTAATAAAGAAAATGAAGATTTTATGAGGTTTTGCTCAAGAACGAGAAGAACAATTTATTGAACGACGAAGACACGAGAACGATCAAATAAAAGTGATATTTGATCTTAATTTGATTTATTGTAAAATGAAAAGTTGTTTGTGAGTAATGTGGGGTGTGTGTGCCGTGTAAATATAGGCAAATAAGGATGTCGGGGTTTGAAATTGTTGTTACGTAATTGACTCGCGTTTAATAATTATTTTACGGTAAACGATTAAATATAATTAACGATAAAGTTAATTACACCAAATATCTAGATATTATGATATTGTATTCAAAAGAAATGAAAATATCAAGGGCTATTAGAGGGAGGTTGAGCCGTGTGGGTAAGGTGATCATCGGGTCTGTTTTTGCTCGATTTGCGAAATTTTCGTTAACCGATCGATAAAGTAACAAATATCTAAGATATTTGTATTAGTTTAATCGAATCAATTAAAATATCATATTGTGAGTGGAAAACGATGACATGGGCGTGTGACTCATGCCAAAGTCGAGTTTCGATTTTGTTGCGCGTTTTACGATGAGTCGGGAATAGTTAAATGACGTTCGGTTAAAACCGTAAACGTTATTCTTTAAATTCCGAATAAATTCATAATAATTATATTAAATTATGATAAATCTTAATAAATCTAAATAAAAATAAATCAAAAATATTATTTTTTTAAATAAAATTTCGGTCTTCAAACTTATGAGACGAGTCGGGAAAAAGTCAACGGAAATCAAAGTTGACTAAAAAGTCGAGAAAAGTCGAAGATGACTTAAAAGTCAAGAAAAGTTTAGGACGACTTAAAAGTCAAGAAAAAGTCATTGACGACTTTTAAAAAGTCAAGGAAAAGTCAAAGACGACTTAAAAGTTAAGAAAAGTCAAAGATGACTAAAAACGCTCTTTTCATGAAATCTCTCAGAAATTCCAAATACGAACGCGGAATTTCAAAATAAGACTTGGAACGAAAATTCCTATTTTAAAAACTTAAGTTCTACTGAAAAGTGTTAGTAAATATTTTAACTAGAAAAATTGGCATTTTTCGGGTTGTTACAACCATGTTCACTACTCCCTCTTATTCTCTATGATCTTCCATATTTCCTAAAATAACTAATTCACTAACATCTTCCACTTTCCTTATTAGTCAATCATGTGTGGCTATGAGAACATGCAACCCCACATTCTCTCTCCTACTTTCATTTTCCTCCACATATTACTCTTCCACTAAATTTTTGTCAAAAACAAATGTGGAAGATCATATAGAATAGGAGGGAGTATTTCATAATTGAAAGTCTTATTAAAAACGGATTGACCCGTCTTAAACTTAAAACGGCTCAAGTCTCTCTTACAAAGAGCAAGTGGGGGGGCTCCATTTGCCACCCACTTGCACCTCACTTGCCCTTTGTGAGGGGGATTGATCCGTCTTAAACTTAAGACAGGTCGATCCGTCCTCAATGAGAATTTGTGATTTCATAAAAGTGGATATGAAATTGAGCTAGTAAATGGATGTAATTGAGTTGGGTTTAGGTTGGATCATTTCAGATATGCCTTAAATTTCGTTTCGCATAGGGTCGGGTATTTTCGACCATAGGTCATTTTGGATGAAGATAAAAAAAACACAATTTCATATGTGTAGACACCTTAGTTTCTGCATCGGACAGACATGTTTGGTTTAAGTTTCTGCATCGGACAGACATGTTTAGTTTATGACGTTTTGTAAGTCAGTTAATAAAAGTTTATGACGTTTTGTAAGTCGGTTAATAAACGATAATTCGAATATATATGTTAACCATTTTGTTGTTTTCTACGTGTCAATACGGTTATTTGACATTATTAGAGTCAATTTGGAGTCCGAGTCAAAAACCATCTACATTTTTGGGATCTCGTATTATATTAGTGTTTGAGTTCGACACACAAACGAGGCTCTATCTAATGAGATAAGACTCTATCGCCCCCCCCCCCCCCCCCGTTGCCATGTAACATGAGGAAACCTCCTTAGAAAGGACGCAGTCCCGCGTCTCTTCTAAGGAGGTATTCGCTGTTGTTGTTGTCCTCAACATTGGAGTTGATTTTCTTCCACTTCTCTTCTCTCTCTTTGCATTTTAGACTTTGTTCCTACTTTTTGGCAATTACTTGCTTGATCATTCGACCATGTTAGCTCAATTCCTCTTGAGTTTTCGCCTCGTTTGCATAGACGGACCAAATTAGACCACTACACTTTTAATTAATCAATCTTGTTCTAATCCTTCATCAATTTCAAGGTCATTTTCACTTTTGTAGTCTCGATAATCGCTAAAAAACGACTTTTTGTCTAATCGCGACGCTAACATGTAAGTCAGAACGTGTAACCCACCCCCCCCCCCCCCCCCCCCCCCCCCCCCCACGCGCGCGCGCGCACACACACACACTCTTGTTGTTTTGTATTTATTCGCAATTATTTTACGTCTATTTACATTGCATAAACCCGGAACATGATTTAAATATCATTCGAGTAATGATATTCTACATTAATAGTCTAATTTTAAAATTAGCACGGTATTATATTTTAAATCAAAGCCTCGGTCTTTTCAAAACTTGTCTTCTAATCCTCGATAATCAATGTCGAGTGGTTAGAATGTTAGTAATATCAATAATATCAATTTTATTTCCTTTCTTTTATTTCGCCAGTCTAAATTAGCATAAATAATCATCAAAATCATTTTGAAAACCAAGTAACATAGTCAATTGGTCTAATTGACAATCATACCAAAATACAACATTCGAAGGGACGCACGCAGTACTAACTGCGCCTGTTCTAATGTAGTAATTCAGTCCCACTGTCTTTCTGCACGTGCTATTTGACCAAACGAGGTCAAAGAAGCTCTTAGAATAGGCGCTGCATCTGGTGTGCCTCTTTGAAGGCCATGTTTGCCCCATGTTTCTCAACTGCCCAAACGTAGATGTTTAGAATCAATTCTAATCTACTATTATTTGTTTTATCACCCTTCGTGTATCGTTTTTTGTCATTATTAATTTATATTTTGACTTTATTTCCTTATTTTATTTGTTTACATCCTTGTTTTGGGTTTATGCGATGTACTTTGCAAGTCTTTTATATAATTTTCATATATCTTGTGTTTATTTGATGCAATTCACATGCGATAATCTAAATTCCAACTTCGACATCAAATCTACTTGTTAATCAACCAACATAGCTTAATTCACATGTTAAGATTAGTCAATTGTTTGCATTCATGCATTATCAACATCGATAAAGTCAATAGTAACTGTAAAAGCACCAATAAGTAGTAGAGGCCGATATCAAACGGGCGGGATTGTGAGTCTGATTAAAGGGCTTCCCAATACGTACCCTAGCCCTTACACGGAATCTCTACGAACATCTGTGTTCAACATGCATTACGAGAGTCATTCTAAACAAAGAATGCTTAGTGGACAATTCTTTAGTGTTTATATCACTTTTATGTCTTGACATAAAGTATATTATATTTCTCATTCTTATCAGTCTTATGATAACATGAGTGTGCTATTTATAGTATTGGGTTGGTCACCAGTAGTTAGGATAATAACGATGTATATTTGATTAATTTCAGTTCAATTTATGTTGTAAAAAGATCAAATTATCGAGTCCTTGTAACCATTGGCCTGATAGACCAAATTCATGGCACATCATAGTTGAAGCAAGTGTAGCAATTTCCAATAGAAAGCAGTACTTGATTAACATTTTACAATGAATATATTATATATGATAAATAAAACACGATAAACTGATTTGTGCATATGGATAGACATTATTAGCGCCCATTCATCGTACGGGCATTTCACCTTGTTATTACTCCTAATAAAGTATTTTAACCAATAGTAGTTTATCCGTTGTCCACTCAAATCAAGCTTCCTATTATATATTTTGTATCTAAAGAAAGCCACCATAACTTAGGCGTAATGACCAAACTTCAATTTAATTCACAATATTACCTCATGTTCCCATATTGCAATCGGGTAATTTTTTACCTATAAAACATGGTTTTTTTTTGTTTTTGCCGAAATGACAATTCCGTTCAACTATTTCCCAAACTAACCATCCTGTAAAACTATTTTTTAAATGTAGGTAACCCGAGCGGTATCGGACATCAACACTAATTAATTCATATATTGAAACCAATTTAGAAAAGAAAGTAAGATAATGATTAGAGACTTCCTTCCCCAAAAGGATTCACCAAAGAACTATTAATAAATTGAATAATTCCATGATAAAAGAACTTAAGACTATTAATCCTGAACCAATTTTGATTACTAACGTTTTACCAACTTTCTGTTTTGGAGATTAAATCAAATGGAAAAAAAAAGACAATAATAATACAGTGCATGCACGGAATCAAAGACGATTACTAGTTTACAAATACGATTATATAAACTAAACTGATTATAATTTACAAATTACGGGGATAGATCAGTTAGGAGAGTGTCAAATTGAAGATTTGAAGGTTGCGTGTTCGATCCACGCTCACCGTTATCTTATCCTGATTTTTTAAGAATTTCCTAACTCCTTATCTTATCTCTACTCTTGATTTTTGATACTTTCATAGCTCCTTATCTAACTCCTTAACTCGTTTATCTTATCTTATCCTGATTTTTTGAGAATTTCCCAACTCCTTATCTTATCTCTACTCATGATTTTTGATACTTTCATAGCTCCTTATCTAACTCCTTAACTCGTTATCTTATCTTATCCTGATTTATTGAGAATTTCCTAACTCCTTATCTTATCTCTACTCTTGATTTTTAATACTTTCATAGCTCCTTATCTAGCTCCTTATTGTGTATTCGTGTGAATGCGTGACACTAATCTTTTTTTTTTGGATACTTTTCTAACTCCTTATCGCGTGTGTCGTATGAATGCATGATGCATATCTTTTGACTTGTGCGCCTTTCCACGTACCTCATTGTCCATTATTACAATCCAAAATGGCAAAAAAAAAAAAAAAAAAAAATGTAAATACAATTTGCCACCCTATATTCATACAAATTTGTTTTAGAGTTTACTAAGTTTTGAACATGAATAACTTGAACATGAATAACAAGGTCGTCTATCTAATCTCTTCTTCTAATACCATATTTCTCATCCAATAAGTGACGTTTATCATCCTTGTGAGGCTCATGGAAATCTTCTTGATCGTCTATCCGAAACCTGGTGGTCTTTTTTATGGGTTTTCGATCCTTCCTATGCTTGTGATACCGTAAATCATGCTCCTGGTCTTTATCGAGATGTGACTCCTGGATCAACCCAACATTTCGATGCTTACTATGTTTCTGCCTGTTCTTGTGGACATGGTGGAGGTAGTGATTGTGATCATTTAGCTGCCTGTGTGCGGTCGGGTGGTGATGCCTATGCTCACCCTGGTTCCTCCTGTGTTTATGGTGCACCTCATGTCTATAGTGGCGATGGTTTGCTTGGTTTCTGTAATGGCCATGTCCATGAGTGATATGAACTCCATGGTTTCTACCATTTTTGTGGATCCGCTCACCGTCCCAACACAGGTCTTCCCACCAGTCGCATATGGGATCAAAAAATCCCTTCTGATGCAAAAGCCATAGCAGTACAAGCACTGAAGGCACATTGCGAGAATGCCATTCAGTAAAAGTAATTACATTTACTCCAGCTGGTGAACTATGCTACTTACGCTCAAATACAAGTATTTGACATGCCCACGCCAAAGTGTAAGGTGTTAAGACACCGGTAAGCAAGTTTAAATTAAAAGGTAGTGAACGAGAAATGAATCGGAAGGAGAAATGGTTTACCAGTAGGAAAGATGGACAGGAATAGGCCAAGCATGACTACCCAACTTATGCAAACATATTGCATGTGGCAGTGGAAGTCGAATAGCCCCGAACACTTGCTTCTGCTCAAAACAGCATTTATAATAACATTGGTTTAGAAGAATACAATCAGAACTCACATCAATCATGCGAAAATAAGTATTTAAGCGAACTTCAAAGAACATTCTTGTTGTAGTGTTAAGAAATTCAACATAAAGTCGTCATGAAATTAAAAAGTTATTCAGAGAAGGCAGGAGTTGGAATGAAAAACTGAACACATTGCCGAAACACCATTTGATATAACTGCAATTTCTTAAGATCTTTAAAACTTCAAAGATTAACATGCTATCAAGTTTTACAATGTCGAAACATGTACCTGCAAGATTTTCCTGTGATGAAGTCCGACAAACCAGCCCAGAATTTGTTCCATATGATTTTAATTGATTCGAAGAAACCTTTTGCAGACTTTGGCGGTTGAAAAGGGGGTCCCTGCAGTTGCTATGATCATGAATCATTTTGCCTCGAGAATTAAATAAATGTTTCTATTAAATATTAATATCATGGAACGTATTGTACAATGGAAAACCTGATTTACAACTAATGCCACTCAAGTATTTTTCAAGTTGACTAACATGTACTGCAAGTTTTTAATTCCACCTATATTTCAGACTGAAACACATAAACCTCTAAGAGCTGTATTTACTTGCTACCAGAACTGAACTAATCACATCTTACATATGCAGGTATCTTACTTTTCGTTATACTCGTATGTATACATCTAAATTCTAATTACTTAGGCTTAACTCTTAATGAAGATCTAGTTCTTATTGATAATTTGATACTCGATTAGAAGAGATAACTCTCCAAAACTATGATTATTCTTCTGTCCGTGTAGTCTGTCATTCTATGGTTTTTGAAAGTAAAGCAGATACGATGTAATACTTGTAAATGTAATTTCCTTCACAGGTGGCTGTACAGATACCTGTGTTCCATTGTCTAGCACTGTGGCTATGGTGGTGAACTGGCATTCAGCCCTATCAACTTCTTTGAACTCTGAGTCTTTAAGAATTGCTGCATCAGGGATAATTATCAATTTGCAAAAATCAAATTCTGACTGTTGCCCAAAGTCCCATTAAAAATGCTATAAACAGACACAATATAAGAAAAAAGACGAGCAAATAACTTTACCAGAACAAGCGTATTTTGCAGCTTGATCAGTGGTTGGGTCTATTTTAAAAGACCGAGTGACTACCTCTTCTGGCTTCATGATAAAGAATTGCTCCTGCGATTAGATGTTCAAGGAAGTAGCATTCCGTTATAAGAACATAAGTCGTGTAAATCACAATTACAGAACTCGAGAGTATAGTCACATGTACCTCCATCATCATCACACCTTTTGAACACTGAAACTGCATAAAAGAAGACAGACTAATCTCAGAATTGTCAGCTGATTGACACTTTATAAAGACCCAATCAAGTATTACAACACAGGGCAAACTTGGAGGGACTAGGGTACTGTTGTCGACTTGTTGAGAGGTCTTCCATGAAAAAAAGTATATAGATCTTTCAAGTCAGGTTATGATTGAATGTTTATCTAAAGAGGCAAGCACAACTTGATTGCTATGGCTAAAGCAAGTTACTGTAAGCCTCATGGCCCCTGTTCTCACCGGCCATAAACGATCAGAGTGATGTTCTAAATTTCAAAAAAATTCAAAAGATTGGCAAACCTTATGCAATAATAGTGAAAAAGAATCAACATACCGTCAAACTGTAGGATGCTTCCACTTCACCAACATTCTTTGTTTCAATCTTTGCAATCCCAAACTGAACAAGTGCTTCGAATGTAGGCACAGTAATGCCTAAAATTTTGCCAGGGCTCCTAGAACCAAAATTCCGGAAACAGTTTTAAGAATATTGCAGCAGAGTATGAAACATGATCAAATATAAAATATCAGAATATTGATTCTAAAATGAAGAGCATCTAAAATAAATTATAGTCAATATACAAAAATATTAACCTCTGGTAAACATATTCGATGTCATCGGCTCCTAGTTCAATCAAGAGGTTTGTATTAAGAACTTCAGTGATACCGATGGAAAACGAACGAGGCCCTGCATCCTACACACAATGGTACTAAATAACCCTGTCACTTTAATCTACATAATACAATTGCTAAAGACTAAAGAGCTCAACTGGATGGTCATTGATTCTCTCAAACCTTCCAACCACACCATATAAAGGTGGCTGATTCCTGCCAATCCGATTTTGGTCAGCCTGCAAAACAGTTACTGGGGGTTAAGATCCTACAAGTCCTGCCCAAGGGGAAATATTCTGAGGTATTTTAGCTCCCAATGTCCATCACTAAGCAAAAACACCCTTATACCTCATTTGAAAAGAGGTCATAAAATGAGAGATGTTTATAAATAATTCGAAGATAATGTCCTACGAGAAGCCTGCAGTACAGTAGTTTATCTGCTTAGATTAACTTCTTCCTAGCAGAAGACTTTCATGCATTGTATAGGTAGCATCTACCAACATGTAGATTAAGAATCACGAGTTTGATTAAAAATTTAAAATACATATTTGGCTCACTTAAGCGTAATTAGACTAACAACAGCAACATCACAACATTATCCATTGCCTAAGGGCTCCCGGAAATGGTGAGATAGGGAAGGGAGGGGTGCGTGGTGTACGCAAACTCACCCCTGCATTGAAAACAAAGAGAGGTTGTTTCCGGACGAGCCATACTGAAATTAGCTTCAAAATTAAATGACTCTGCTTCACAATGAAAGAAGTGAAGCAAGTTTAATGAGTTATTTTTCTTCACCCGATCCCATCATAATCAAGAGCCCAAGAATAGTGTCTTTTGCCTCGATGGAATGGAAAGTCGAAAACATGTTACTATAAATGACTAAAAATGCACAAAATCAACAAAGAAAGCATGTACAGCTTGAGGTACTTACTTCAAAAAAATTCCACAGCTGGTTGTGTAAACAACTCCAGAAGGGAGCAGCGCAGAAGTCTGGCTGGCCATTAAAAGCCTCATAACCGACACCAATCTTATTACATTCAAGCCCATCAAGGGTGAATCTCACTCTCTCAAGTAGCATCCACAACGAAAAGTTCCTCCCTAAATCTGGAGGTTGTCCTGGTCCATGCTTCAAAACAGATATAGAATGAAAAAATAAGGTCTCAGTGATTATCAGCATATCTTGAAGCACCCGTAGATTGAATTCAATTTAGTTACCTTGATCACATAAGGTAGTAAGCATACCTGCCTTGGTATCACCAAGTAAAAATCCTCAAATGACGGAATATTTGTATAACCAGCAAAATCGCCCACCATATTCACCCTGAGAAAATTGTCATTGGATATCGCAGTCCGGTTTTCTGGACCAACAATCACTTCCTAGATCAACAGTGATATGTCAAAAACTAGCCACCTTTACATAATCTTTCCTAGAGACTTTTGAAGTCAAATAAAAAATAAGCAAACAGGAAAAATTACGTGTGCATAAGAATGGAGTATTAGCATGTTGTAGAATACAAGTTATTATCACAATTTCCAAGCATCCGAAAATCATCAAAGGTAACCCTCTACACTATAATTTTGGTGATTCGGTACAAAAGTAATCCAGACGAAAAACTCCGAGAACTTACTGAAACTTTAGATGCTGTCTTGACTGCAATTCGAACGCTAAACCCCAGGGTTCGCTGCCCAATACCAAAAACATGAAACCTACATGGTATAGAAAGGCCACATAAATCGAGCAGTAAATCATTCTAATACAGAATTTACAACAGAAGTGCTAGCCTACTGTGAACAGAAAACAAGCAGCAGTCTTTGATCATGAAGCAACGCAAGCTACTAAAAACAGTTCTTTTAAGTAAACATCAGAAAAATCATTGTTTTCCATTCCAATGCAGCCAAAGACTAACTTTGGTTTGAATTGAGGCAAAATGGTCTTCATAGTGAAGTACAGTTTTCATGTTGAGCTACATGGAAACGTCTATAGATTATCAACAGGTGTGTAAATTTGCTACATTGAAGTGGCCAGTACTACCCCTCCATAGTCCGTACGAGGAGCGTCAGGGTAATATTGTTGTTACTGACTTGTAGTAATCTTGCATTAATTAAATTTCTACTTCTAGTGTGTAAACAATAAAAGAAGATCGTAGTAAAAGAGTACGTAAACATACCAATCGCCAGGAAATCGTAGACAATGTGCAGTATTTGCTTTTCCTTTTAGTATCTTGTCAACTGGTCGACATACAGTATATGAGATTATATATATCATAAATACTAGAGTTAATTTCATACGAATATAGGCATCAAACTTGTATGCTTCAATACAAGGCACTTACAGAAGTTTCCACATGACGAAGGTACTCGTCTCCGATCCCCACAAGGACAGCAGATTGGCTGAATGTGAGAAATGAAACGCGAAAGAAGATGAGAAGTTGGTCGTTCATTCCTCAATCTATAGAACAAATAAGTTACGGGGAATACCTCAGAGGCTTCAATAATATGTCCTTGTTCATCTCTCAATCTATAGAACAAATTATAAAAAAGTCAATGATTTTACGCTACAAGTCCATCTATGTTTATATGCAAAGATTCCTTAACCATAGTGTAGAAAAATATGGAAAGGTATTTAGGAAATTGAATCAATTCAATAACCTGATGGCAAATTTGACATATGATTCGAGTACATACGAATGTAAAATTGAATAGAAACAAAAATAGATGAGCGACCAGGCAGACGCATATTCAATACGTTACAAAATGGTTACACAATAGATATAAGGAAGAAGAAAGAGAGATTGCCTCTCACATATCTGCACTATTCTTGCATCAGCATCTGGCTCGCATTTGCGTGTCTGGACATAAAATTCTTGGGGTTTATAAGGTACATCCTGAAATTTGATTAAGGCCATGTAATTTCAAATTCCTAGTAATACTATATAAAAAAAAAGCAATATCAAACAGAAAAAGTATACTGAACAACCATGACAACAACATAGTTCTTATAGCTAGTAATTTTCATTTGACTACCCAGAAGGAAAATGGTATATTGACAGGAAGAACGTGACAGAAGGTTCCTGATCCTAACAAAAAAGTTGTACACTAGAAGCACCCAGCAGTAAGAAAATGAAATGAAATAGGAATAGTTGTGCAGTAGTAGTGATCATACGCGTATATAAGTCAGCTCGAAAAGGGCATAGGCAGCAGATTTGTTGATTGTAATAACGGGAGGTACACGCAAAGTCTGCATCTTGTTGGTAGAGTTTTCCTCCACCTCCACAACTTCTGCCACCATGGATGCTTCACCGCCGCTCTGAGAACAAAACCAGAATTATACCATACAAACTTAACTATGACATTCATAAGGCTTATCTACAACTCAATACACAGCCTTTCATCTGGAAATTAAAAAAAGTTGTTTGGCATGAAAAAAGCAACATACAGAGTTGCTAGGAATAGCAATGTTAACCAAAATCTTGCGGGTACAATTGAGTTCGCCATGAATGTTAGCATTTGCAGACGACCTCTCACATTTCTCGAGTTTTGATTTCGACAGAATTTGTAGTGCCTCTCCAAATGCATTGTTGGTAATGAGAATTCCGGAAGAAATAAAAATAATGAAAGAAAGTATGACTGACACCTTCACTGCCATACTATCTGCCCTCTGCATTCCTCTAACAAATCACAAAAAAAGAAAAAAAATCAAAACCACTAACCGGAAAATAGAAACTGCAGAGAGATAGGGAAGTAAAACTTGAACGATGTAAGTTTGTCGATACAAAAAAAGAAGATATGAATTTCAAGTTAAGAAACTTGTAAACAAAATGAGAGATTGACATACATGTATTTGTGTGTTGATTTGATAGGCTAAACACAATTATATGCACTACTGTCTTAAGTCTGATGTCTATTTGAAAATAGACATCAGACTTTTTGAAAATCCAATGTCTATATCTTATATAGACATCAGATGTTTAAAAAAACCTGATGTTTATTTAAGGCCATGGACATCAGATATCCAAAAACACCGATGTCTATTATTAATTTTTTTCATAAAAAAAATAAATACCGCTATTATTTCTCAATACATTAATCATACACATAATCACAAATGCAAGATGATTCTATAGTTAACAACAAATATGACAAATACCTTTATACACACAACCGATTATTCCAAGTCAATTATTAAAAAATCTTTAACCAACTAACCCGTCTACAAAATTAATGTTACATCGGCGACTTCACTTTCAATTCTTGCTTAGCCGTAAGAGTATCCTTGCCATCTTTCATAACAAAATCCAAAGAAGCCAGTGACGAAATCCCTCCTTAACAACTCGTACTCCTTGACCTTCACTTTAGACTTGTCACCTCTTCAAATCCAATGATTCCTATAAAATTAAAACATAACATTAAACTAAGTGAAATTTGAAATATATTAGAGCATTGCATGCTCAAAAAGATATTGCCAGTATCACTGGTGTGCAATACTGCAAGATTTGTTGGTTAGATGGTGAAACAAGCTGATACACAAACGACAAAGGAAAAAATATCTTTTACTCTTTGTTTTGATTAAATTATTTGAAGGAAAAGTGAGGGGATCAAATAATATTGAGCTAACTTAGTACGATACTACAATGTGGATATCGCCATGCGAAGGCAAAAAATACTATGAATACTTAACTTCAAACAAAGAATGAGATTCAAAAAACTACCTTATCTAGAGAACGCATCGAATTTGGACTAGTGAAGATCTCCAGCATGTACCGCATAATCTAGTAACCACGTTATGTTATACCTGGTTGTCGGGGACACTAAAACAACAAGTCATGAGTATAAATGACACATTCATTTCTAACAAAAGTAGTGAACAACGTCTAAGCAACAATTGTATGTGTGGAGCCAGGCCATACACATTATATAACACGGTCGCACAAATTATATAACACGACAAGTACTTACATCAAGCTTTATCTATTGCGGCATTTTGCTAGACTTTCTTGCGCCCCCTTCATAGCCATAAACTCTTATAGACCTATGACATAGGTGCATTTTGGAAAAAAAGGGGGGGGGGGTTTACTACACAAGATGTCTATTGAGCCGTCACAAGCATAAGATGTCAAACAAGTTATTACATTATGTGTTGATTCACTTTTGAGAGTGTACCCATATCAACACTATACGACATGGAACTAAATTCGAGCAAACTTGAAAATATGTGTTAATAACTACTAAAATTATTCTAATAAAACACCTCTTCTCATATTTGTTTAACACAAATAACCAATATTAACTGGTGCTTTAACAACTTTAGTAAGTTTCTGTGCTTTGTTCGCTTCATCAGAAATGTGTTGATACTTAGAGACAATGTCCACCATTGACATTTTCCATCATTCTATTCACATCTTAGTTAGAAAGATGAAAAAATACAAAGATGATTGGAAATCAAATGTGGCTGAGATTTGCTAAATGCCACAAACCCAAACCGATTAATTATTCCAATACAACACATATTTAAGATGATTTGTCATAAACTCATAATATGTACGAAAGTGCATATATAACCGTTTCAAGTTTTGTTTTGTGGTCTTAAGGAAGTTGATGTATAGCTGTTTCTAGAGTTACTTGTGTACCAAATATTGACAATATGCAATTTGTTTTTAGTCGTGTTTAGACTCAAATCTTATTTAATTTGTCTAGACTCAAATCTTATCAACTATTGACAATATTTGCTGCTACCTACTACATTTGATGCTTCATTTCTTTCCTGAAGTTACATGCTTCTTGACAATTGGTTTAGATATTGGTTGCTAGCTATTACAATAGATGGGGCAGCATTTTCTTATGATCAGTAGCTTAATACAATTCTCATTTAAGACGGTCACTATCCGTCTTAAACTTAAGACGAGTCAAATACATATCAACTCACCCTACTTGTTGTCTAGAAAATAACAAAAGTATTGTTTTTATTACCACCATGTAGTAGAATTTGACCCGTCTTAAGCTTAAGACGGATAGTACCCGTCTTAAGCAAGAGTCTATGATAGTTTAACACAACAAAATCCAGCCAAGTTAATTCCTCAAAGTGACCAATTGATCATATAAAAGGGATCGATCAAATGATATGCCAAATAGAAACAACAAATTCCAGCCAAGTTAATCTCTCTTATTTACTTTTATATCCAAAAACTAAGATAGTAAAACCAACTACACCAACAACAATAGCACCTACAATAATGAACAATAGCAGCAACAACAACACGTAATTTAACAAAGGAAAACCCTAAAATAAGATAAATCCTTAAATTAAGAACAGTTAAACTAATCAATTAACTAAAAACTTAAAATAACAAATCAAAATCCAAACAGAAAAAAATCCTAAATTAAAATAAAGACAAATTAGAGGAGCAGACAAGTACCGATGGAGGAGAAATGATGATGGCCTGTGATTGAGGAGAACTGATGATGGCCGTTGATAGAGCAACGACGATGATAGTCGTTGATGGAGGAGCGGTTGAGGAATGAAAAGAAGAAGGATTTTGCAGTTAAGGAATTTTGAGCGCGGTGGGGCGGTTATGAGTTAGAAGAATGTTGTTTGCGCCAAGTTATTTTTCTTATTTATGCATCGATTTTTAATACCTCGACATGGGTTCTTATAAAAGTCTGATGTCTATATAATTGGATAGGCATCGGAATTTTTAAAATATCAGATGTATATATTTATATAACGGAATTTTTTAAAAATCTGATGCCTATTCAGTGATGTCTATTTAATACTCCCTCCTATTTTACATGTTGTTTCTTTTTCTTTTGGATACAAGGATTACGGAAATCAATTTGGACCACACAAAACACACTACCCCACGTTCAATTAGATTTGGACCACACAACTACTCACAAATAAGGAAAGAGGGAACATCACCACACTTAGCTCAAAATAGAAAGAGAGAACAACATGTAAAATTGGAGGGAGTATTTTGTAGTAGTGATGAGAGAGAGAGAGAATGAGAAACAGAGAGAGACGCAGAAGTGCAGAACGACCACGGACCACCATAACTTTGGCGGTTATAACTTTGGCGGTTATACTACAGAGTGGAGTAATCTTTTTGGCGGTTATACTGATACGGACCGCCATAATCTACTCAAATTCTCCTGTAAGACCGTCGTATGATGCAACCAGTTAACAATGATCATTTTTTGATAAATAGTGACTAGTTTTTTTGATAAATAGTGATCATTTTTATGACTAAAGAATGACTTTTATTTTCAAAATGAATCACTATTTACAAAAAAAAAGTGGTCACCATTGGCCACAAAGTGGTCACAATTTGCAAAAAAGCACGGAATGAGGCCGTCGCACAGGAGAGTTACTGCATAATCTATTATAAGTCGTATAGAGAATATAAATAGGGTCCTGATTTTCGCAGTATACATTTTACTCATCTTAATATACTGTTGACAATTATACCCCTCTCATTTTTCATGTCATTTTCCCTCGCTAACCTCTTTCTAATCTTTCTCTCTAATGTCAAAAATTTGATTGATTCATTCATCAAAAAATAAATTATGTTTTAATTACGTACACAAAGGAATTAAAGAAAAAAATAAATGAATTGGAATACAGTACATTGACACAGTACAACACTACATTGGGAAAGAAAACAAAGGCACAGTACATCGCAAGCCCTTCGCCGAACGCCCGCCCCTACACCAGCCATCCCTACACCAACAGCATCCCCTACGCCGGCCACCACTATGTCAGCCCCTTAGCCCAACATATCTTTACTTATTAAAGCAACAACCACAGAGCTTACGTGTCGCTCTGTGGTTAAAAGCCAATAAGTCAAAAGTACATCTTTTGTTTTCTTATTTTAAGGACCCACTATGTACATATGAATTAATTGCAGTATTTGATACTTGGTTTCTCACTAATTCAAATGGTCTGTTACAAAATTGGTTAATTCCAAATTAAATCATAATATATATATTAGTCTAGTTTAGTAGGGGTTAATAAAGTTATTTTGATGATTAAATGATGGGTTAAGAAGCATATTTGGGAATTTTAGTGCTTAAGTCTTGAGTGTTGGTTTGGTAATGGACTTGTGTGTTTTAATGGGGTAATCGGATTGATTTCTTGCTATGAGTGGAGAATGGCTTCTTTAGAGGTTAGTATTGGGCTAAGGATGTCATGGGAGTGTTGATTCTGAAGCAAGTCAAAGCCCAAAACAATGAGTCAAAATGCGTAAAAGAGAAGAAAAGCAGGCTGCGAGGAGCGGCTAGCTGCGTGGCGCGGCTACTAGCTAGCTGCGAGGAGAGGCTAGCTGCGTGGAGAGGTTGAGCATTGGATTCCGACGACTCTTCTAATTCCTCTTTAATTCAGCCATTATGCCCATACTTTATGAGGTTTTATGAGGTTTTATGAGGTTTTATTAGGATTTATGAAGATGCTCTTTGAAGACCTATAAAAGGAGGGATTGTTGATCACTTTAGATATATCTTCTTCCATCTTTTAATCATCATAATACATAGAAAATACTTTAAATTTCTAGTTTGTTTTAGTTATTTTGTATGGAAGGCTAAGTTCTACCTCTTGGAACAAGTTCTTGAAGCCAAGTTAGTTTGAATTGTAAGACTCTTATTCTAATTCTATTTCATTTTTAGAGTATCAAATTTAGTTTGCATTATTGTTGGTTTGTTAATTATGCACCTAGAATGATCAACTAGTTGTCATTAGTTAACTAACCATTGCTAGATTAGATGAATGAATCTTTTGTTTGTTTATCTATTTCATTGTAGCAATTATAATTCATCAATTCGTATGCTTGCATCATCGTTGAGTTATAAAAGACTAAATTTGTATGAACCAAAGTGAAGCAACGCTTGTTTTCTTCATTCGTTTATCTTTGCTAAATTCCATCGCTTTAATCTACAATCTCGATACAATTGGGCGCTTGACTAAATTGACGATATTGTAAGGAATATTTGTTTACGCTTGTAACTAATAATCATTCATAAGTGGAATTAGAAGTCAACAACTTCATAGCAAAGTACTCAATATTGAAATAGAAAAGAAGTGTCAATAATCAATTCATAACTTGTTGGTGGAAATTACTTGGTCCAAGAATCATTCTCATATTTGTTACACATTTTCAATTATTATATTGTCTTGATATTTCATTTCATTCTTGTTTTAGTAGACATAGAATATCAACATATCAAAACCCCCCTTTAGTTACTTGCTTTTACACAAATTTAATAAACAAAACACCTTCCTTGTGGGATCGACCTCTACTTACACTTACTATTAGTTTGCGTTTGTAGTAGTTAAAAATACTAATTTGGAGACTCGCGACAAGTCTAGCCAAATTTTGGCGCCGTTGCCGGGGAAGGCTATTGTTTATTTATT
>JAIUZE010075323.1:6740-48864 GCA_022085475.1 Heliosperma pusillum
ATTTAATAACGATTAAATAATATTAGCTGAGACAAATTAAATGTAATTCGTAATTGAATATAAACCGTTATATTTAATCAATGTATATAATATAAGCCTAAACGAATTAAAATGTTAATTCGTAATTAAACATAATATGTTATATTTAATTACCAAATTATAAATATACGGATATTTATAGTTGACGTATATATTATAACATGCTAATATAACCGAAAAAGAAAGGAGAAAATAGTCTTTTTATACTTCTAATTTTCGGCTAATAAGAAAAATAATAAGAGAATATATCTCCTATTTTTCTTTTATGGTAACTAGGTCAAAAACCTAATAACAAGAGGGTTAAAAGGAGAAAAAGTCTCCTCCTCCTGTTGTTGTTGTTGTTTGGCCGAAACAGAGCAAGAAAGAAAGAAAAATTCAGTTTTTCTCTCTATCATTCATCATTACCCAAAAGAGAAATTAGCAGTAACTTTTCTCTAAAATTCTAGCACAAGCAAGGCATATCTTGGAGCATCTTGGGTGAAACAATTAGGAGAATATCAATTTTGATATTGTTCATAGGCAAAATTTGCTAGGACCAAAGGTTAATTCTAAATTCCTATAATTTTATATTATGCAATTCATTTATGACTCGTAATTCATATACTGTAGTTTCGTTATAATCCATAAAATTAATGACGAAATATACCGATATTTCTCACAAGGAGGTAGTTGTAGAAGTCACAATACACAAGAATGGTTGGTGACCTTTTCTTACCATACTCACCAACTTCATTGCGGAAATCAATTGCACACCCATTCGGGAATGAGATCCCTTATAGGTTATTCTAACTCCTAAAGGACTCTTGAAGTAAATGTTTTGATCACGACACTCGAATCTAGCGTGGTACAACTCTAGCCAATCTATACCTAGGATTACATCAAACTCTCCTAGGGGAAACTTAAGGAGATTAGCGGGAAAGATGGTCCCCACAATGGAAATAGGGACGTTGGGATAGAGGGTAGAGCATGAGATAATTTCTCCAGATGGGAGTATATTCAGTAGATGTAGGCTCGATAGCTAGCTTATTAACATAGGTCGAAGAGACAAAGGTCATGGATGCTCCGGTATCAAATAAAATAAGACACGGTTGCTCTAAGATTGAGAACATACCCGTAATTATATTCGGATAAGCATCGGCTTCGGCTCGGCTTAGAACATAGATAGATCCCTTGGGTTTGGCACTTGAAGGAGGCAACTTCCGATCGGGGCATTCATCATAACGGTGACCGGGCTTCTGCCAAATGTAGGAAATGAAAGGTCGGTTGAAGCATCCAACACCGGGGTGGCGTGGTTGTCTACAACGGTTACAAAAGCGACCTTGAGCTTGAGCTTGAGGGGGAGCATAGGGCCTAGGAGCCGCATTAGAAGTAGCTTGGGACAAGAAAGGAGTGAGAGCCCTTTCATTTGCATTTGGGGGAGGGTTGAATCTTCGCTTGTTGGCATAGGCATTGGAATATGAGGGAGTAAACGACCTTTTTCCATAGAAGTTTGGCCTACGTGAGAAAGAAGGAGGGGGACTTTTCATCTTTGCTTCATCCTTGATGGCCTTCATGGAGTTCTCGGCCCAAAGTGCATCAACATACAATTCTCCGAAAGAGGTAGAATTTCTCCTTACTTTGCTTTGGAGCAAAGCACTAAGCTTATTACGATAGTAAAAAGCTCGGTCTTCATCATCCTTGATGAGTCTTGGAGCAAAGTGAGCAAGTTTGTTGAATTGAGTGGTGAAGTCTTAAGCCGTCAAGTCACCTTGTTTGAAATCGATCAATTTTTTGAGTGTTTGCTGTTTGAGCTCTTTGGGGTAAAATCGGTTCTCAACGGGAGTCTTAGTAACACCCGCAAAGGTACCCTATTTGTATTTTAAAAATATTATACGGATACTCTTTAGCGTAATTTTAGATTTAGTCTAGAACTTAGTTTGCCGTGTCTAATTTAGCAAATCCGAGTTTGTATTTGGACTCTACTCGGAATTCCGTGTGAGTTACGCCTTAAGGCGAACTTTGGGCTTTTTCCCCCATATTTTCCTACTCACCCTTTTAAAAACCCATACTACCCTTATTCTTCCACTCACTCTCTTCTTCCTCACCAAACCCCCAAAACCCTAACCACCATTTTCCTTCTCAACTCAAGTTTCTCATAACACATCTATTCCTCACTCAAATCTCCTTATTTTCATCTTAATCTTCCATTCTCATCGTCCTCTACCTTGTGTGGTAATAAAATTACCGTCTTTCTTATTTTCAATTTTTCCGTCTTTCTCAAAGGTGAATTATATTCATCTTTTGTCGTCTTTGTATAGGTGGACACCTTCAAGACCTAGATAAGGATTACTAGCTAGTGGAGGAAGACTTAGAAATCAATTGAAGACGCGTAATGGTAACGGTAAAGGGTTACTCGATATCAATACGTGATTTAATGTGTTTTTGATGTTAGTAAAAGTATTTGGAATAAGATGATTATTCATAAAATTTGTGTTGTTGATGATGCTTGTTGTTTTTTGATAATTGTTAATGAGTATTGATGATTGATGATTATAGTTGATGTTTGTTGATGTTCATTGGTGTTAAGTGATGATTTTCGTGTATATGTTGTCCCAGCCGGCCGACCGGGCGCCGGTCATCTGACCGGCTGGGAGTTGAATGACTTGAAATTGGCATTTTCGAAGTATATTGGTATTATGTAAGTCTCAACCGGCCGACTGGCTGAGACATACCCCTATCTTTTCTTCTTTTTCTCAAATGACATATGGTCCAGCCGGGTAGCCGGCAGCCGGGTAGCCGGCAGCCGGTCCACTTGACCGGCTAGATCACCCTGTATTTTTTATTGTTTTAAAATGTTGCTGAAGTGCCAGCCGGGTAGCCGGCAGCCGGTCACCTTGACCGGCTGGCACGCGCTGTAATTTCTCTTCTGTTTTTTTCTTATACATTCATCTATTATAATTTGTATGGTTCGTTTATCGTATAAATTTACGTAATAGCTTTAAATAATCATGTTTAGAATATATGATAGTCCATTCGTTTATATCACATGTTTTGTGACGGTTTTTGATATGTCCCCCTTTTGAGTCGGTTTTACATATGTTAGGATTTGTGCACTAACTGTTAAGTGCTATGAACTCTCATTCCCCGGCTATACCTCCTCGCTCGTTAGACTGGAATGTCGGAACGAGGAGATATATATCCTTAATGCTTGAATGCATCTTTGCAAGGTGGTGTCATTGCATGTAGTGTACCGCTTGTTTATGATGCTTGTGCTCTTTCCGCCTCTTTCATGAAGGTTGACCGAATTTGGGGTACTCGGCTTCTGTGTTTGACCGAGTCTTGGATGCGAAATGTGTATCGCATGTGGAATCGGAAAATGTTATTCCGAGAGTCTGGCCAGGTTTAGACTAGGACCGTATTATTATCGTCGTCCTACCAAGAGGAATTGAGTCTACATATACGAAATGTTAATCGTGTATGCGTTCAAGGAAATATTTATCCCGTGGATGCGAATTGATCATACTTGCTATGTACATGGTTCTAGTGCGTGTCATTAACTGTGAGAGATAATGTTACTATAATCGAATGTTTGGATGGATGTTTATATGTTGGATATTTGTGACCGTTGGATGACTTGGCGTGGTTTGTTTGTCGAGTCTCTACCTTATCAAGTATATGCCACTAACGGTGAGATGTAAGCCCTAGTGAGTAGTATATAGTTGCCTAAGGGTGCCTTCTCCGAGTTGTCTATGATCTGATACTTACAGTTTATATGTCGAGTCTCAATCTTATCAAATATATGTCGTTAACGGTGAGATGTAAGACCTAGTGAGTATATAGTTGCCAAAGGGTGTCTTCCCCGAGTTTGTCTATAATCTGATGCTTAGAGTTTTGTACTTCATTCGCCTATATTTTAATACATTAAAATGCTTAGTTATACTTCTCGTAATTCACATGTATATATATATATATATATATATATATATATATATATATATATATATAGAGAGAGAGAGAGAGAGAGGCCGAATCAGGTGAGGCCGTTAATTATGGCGAGGCGGCCTGCCTCACCAAACTTCATTGGGCTGATTTTCAGTTGTTCATTGGATTGAAAATTTGAGGTCATTCCTTATCTTTTAATTTGGCCCAAATACTCTCTCTAAAATAAAAAAGACAAAACCCCAAACACTTTACTTTGTCTCTCTCTGTTTTACACGACTTAATTGAGCTTGCACTTGATTTTGTGAAACTTGCACTTGATTTTGTGAATCTCTAACCTGGTTTTGTGAAACTAAGACGATTTTGCGAATCTAAAAATTGAATTGTTAACTTTGAACATACACTAGTATTTACAAACTTCAATAATAATTATAGATTTATATTTTTTATCTATGTGGGATTCGAACCCACACCTTGCACAATAGTATAATGCTCTACCTTTTGAGCTTATAGATAATATAGTGGAAACTGATTTATGAATTTAACAAATAACAAACACATACATTAAAGTATCAATGAAGAGGTAATGTGTGAATCTTAGACTTTGTGTTGTGAACATAGGACCTTTTCTTATGTAGTTTCACAAAATAAAGTCTAAGATTCACAAACAATATGGGTAAGATTCACAAAATACATCCTTACTTTCATAAAGACAATGCCTATATTCACACAGTTTCACAAAGTAAGATGCTCGACTCACACCACAAAGTCCAAGATTCACAAACCTTAGGCGCATGATTCACAAAATAAAGGCCTACTTTCACAAAGTCAATACCAAAATTCACAGCAGTGTCACAAAGTAATGTGCTCGACTCACGCCACAAAGTCCAAGATTCACAAACCTTAGGCGTAAGATTCACAAAATAAAGACCTACTTTCACAAAGTTAATTCCTATGTTCACAGCAGTTTCACAAACGAAGGTCTTAGACTCACACCACAAAGTCCAAGATTCACAAACCTTAGGCGTATGATTCACAAAATAAAGGCAGACATTACACCGCGACTGAGACAATGTGACGAGTGTGAAAAAACCAAGTATATGAGACATACATAGTAGAACTAGCGGAACGAATCAAACGGATAAGCGGAAAATGATCTAAATTTGCAAAACAAGAGTTGAACTCACTAGCTAAACTAATTAAGTTATTGAATCAACAAAATTGAACAAAAATCGCAATGTAGGTATGAAATATATAATTAAGTCACACAATCTCAAGATGAGGTATCATTATCCTTCAGAGTTCTCACTCTCTATAAAGTGGTAGTGAAGGAGTTGCAGTATATGTTTTATTGTATGGCCGTTAGGCCCGTAACAACTGTGTCTAGGCAGGGTTGTGCCCTTACCTGATATAGATTCAGTTACAAGTCAAATAGAGCACAAGATCACAAAACTGGTGATTTACATGTAGGTGTGACACTTAAATTTAACACACATATCAGAACAAAACTTATGATGTCAAATGGCATTAGTTTTGGGAGTTAAGGCTTTTTGAACGATTTTGGCAAATTCAATACACGAGAATGATTTAAAAAAAATTGTAGATTTCATTTTCATAACAGTTTTAATCAAACAAATTTACATTATATATTCTAAGTCGTAACTTATAACTTAGCAACTTCCAAAGTAACATAACAACTGCCTATCACATACTTAGCTACATTCCCAACTAATTTCCAGATGTTACATTCTTCAGTTCTCCAAACTACACCTACATTTCTACACAATATCAATGTTGTACGAAGTATGGAAATCACAAAGTTTACATACATATAGGGCTGAAAAGTAGGAGTGTACATGGGGAAAAACAGCGAAATCGCCCTATATACAAGGGTTTGAGATTATTCACTTGGATCGTGCAAGTTAGAAGCTATTAAAGTTGTTTCCATACACATTAGGACTCACATCTAGGTATAACACTTAAATTCAACTAGACGAGACGGCTAATAACTGCTGATTTCACTTGTAAAAACAATCACAAAATCAGAGAATAACATTCAACTATTAAGCATTTAAAAATCCACAAAAAGTTCAAGAAATCAAATAAAGCACAAGATCTAGCACGAAAGACGTAATTAGCGACGAAAATTGAAACAAGTAACTCACTACTGTTGATTTAAATTTATAAATGATCATTTAATCACTGATTAAATTTAACATCACAAAAATAACATAAAAATCAAAAGAAATCAAATTGAGGATAAAAGCTAATATAAAATATACATGATAAATTTCGAAGCAAAGAATGGAGAAGTAATGAAAGTACCTAAAATCGAACCAGAATTGATAAATAAGCGTAGAAAACGATTGAAACCTGCAAAACATAAGCTCAACTCAGTACATCAACTAATTAAGTAGTTGAATCAACAAAAATAAACAAATTAATGAACACAAATCAAAATCTAGGTATGAAATACTAAATGAAAGGAACGAATCAAACAAATAGGTGTACAAAAAGATCGAAAAATGAAAAAAAAATAAGAACTCAACTTACTAAACAGTAGATCGAAAATTAAAAAATTGAACAAATTGAACAAATAAATTAACAGGTTATCAATGAGTGTGAAGTAAGTAGTAGCTAATCGCAAATTAGGATGAGATATATTACCTAGATCAAAAATTACGAAGCTTGCGATCAAAAATGGAGGTTTTGAACAATGAAAATGGAGGTTTCCATTTTACAGAAAGAGAGAAAGAGTGGAAGAGTCTGGAAGAGCATAAAAGTAGTAATGATGGAATGTCAATTGCTCACGTTAGTTTTATTGAGGGGCATGTGGCACAATCTGAAACATCCATATGTTTTAGATCCGACGGCTAGGATGGGTACAGCTGCCTCATCCTAAGAAGGAAGCCTCACATGATTCAATTCCTATATATATATATATATATATATTTTTATATATATATGTATGCTTCCACTTGTCTATTACCGTTTATGTATGTTATTTGTGATATGGCTGGGAGAACCCGGAGTTACTCCCCACTGACTGTGGCGTTTATGTTTTCAGGGATGAACAGGTTGCTTGGATGGATTTTGCTTGTTTTTTTGGGTTCGGGTGTGAGCTAGCGGGCGTTGGCTTCGACGATTTACCAATAGACGTTCTTAGCTAGTTGCTAAACAACTTTAAGTTGATCACGTTTTGAGAGTCTACGGCTCTTTGTAGTAACGTTATACTTTAGTTTGCATTTATTTGACATTCCTCGTACTCTTCCTTTAGCATGTAAAAATGTTTCAAAAATATCGTATTTTCCGCTATATAAATTGTGTGCTTGTTATGTTTTATTTCCGCTATCGTGAGGGTTGTCACAGTCTTGAAACATTCCCAATTGGAATTGACTTCCAGAGTAGCGGTGGGATTAGTAATCTACCACCAGTTGTCGGCTTCCCTCACAAGAAAGTGCTTAGCAATCCTCACTTTGTCTTCTTCACGGACTTGATACAAGTCGAATTGCTTTTCCATCTCCCGGAACCACTCCGAGAGCTCGGTAGGGTCCGGTTTTCCACCATACGACTTGGTCTTGCTCCTAGCAATTTGGCTAGCCACCCAAGCATAGCCTCCTTGGTGATGGTCTTCTCTAAGAGGAGGGGCTTGGTTACCTTGAGCGTTGGCCGCATCTTGTTGATTCCTTAGGACTTGAGTGAGAGCCTCTAGAATGACATTCTCTACGAGTCGAGGACTAACCATCTTCATAAGAGACAAAAAAAATCAAGGTTAGTCCTAACACTTAGCATAAACAAAGAGACTACCAAGTAAAGTCCTTAATTTCAAACCATCTCTCATTTATTATTCCAAGGTCAAGTTAATTTAAGTTTAGGGTTCACGTGTGTGCGTCGGGAGCGTCATGGGCTCTTGATACCAACTTTGACAACCATCGGGATAGCGTAAATAAAACATAACAAGCATGCGATTTAAATAGCGGAAAATACAATATTTTTGAAACTTTTTACATGCCGAAGGAAGAGTACGAGGGATGTCAATTACATACCAACTAAAGTATAAAATACTACAAAGAGACACAGTCTCTCAAAATGTAATCAAACATAAAGGTTGTTTAGTAAACTAGCTAAGAACGTCTATGGGTGAATCGTCAAGTCCAACGCTCGCTAGCTCACACCCATACCCAAAAACAAGCAAAGATCCAGCCAAGCAACCTGTTCATTTATGAAACATGAACGCCACTGTCAGTGGGGAGTAACTCCGGGTTCTCCCAGCCATATCACAAATAACATACTTAAACGTTAATAAACATGGAGAAACTACTAATGTATATATATATATATATATATATATATATATATATATATATAGATTTAGGATCCGGTGGAAACGACCACTCGGTGCAAAAAGTGGAAACGACTCACTTCAAATACTAACACTATCCTTTTTCAATAAATAGAAAAGCCACTGACATTACTAATCATATTATTAACGTCCCACTACCCCAAAGGCCCAAACCCAAATGTCCTTCATCTCCATCCACGACCACCAACAGTCGCCGGCAACCACCACCATGAAGACATTCCGACTGGCACCACCAGAACTAGCCGCCGGTAAACAACATCACCACAGACGCCAACTCTCCACCTTCTTCAAACCCAAAAAAACCGCTTATCTCCCCCTTCACCACTAATCTGATGTCGTCGTCGGTGACGGCGAAGACCATCGAGCATCCCCTATGCCAGCACAACTACGACGACACCATTGAGCCCAGAAACCCCTAAAATTCCCGATTATTAAAGCCAGATTCGCATATATTTATTCACCTTATTATATCTACCATCCTTGAGTTCCTCAAACTTGTTTCTTCTCAATCTCTCTCCGCCCTATTATTCGTTGGACATATCTACAAATCTCCGGTGGCGACTCTCGCCGCCCCTTCTTCTACCTTACCACCCTATAAAAGTCAACTCATATCAATGTATCTACTGTAATCTTTGATGTATCTAGCCACTATTATAGTGTATCTTAACATATATACACAAAATTGGTTAATAGGTACAGTAAATTTGGGTTGAGGTACATCAATATATAAATGCGTGAAAGAGTTAGGAAATGGGAAGAGGTTGTTGGGTTTGTGATCGTCGCCGATGACAGTGACCGATGGTAAATGGGGTAGGCGGTGATGGCAGGTGATGAGGTGGTGATGTTGTAACTGTTTGGGGTAAGTGTGAGGTGTTGCCGGTGATTTCCACGACTATGGTGTCGGTTGGTGACGCCGAAGGCGATGGTGCGTGCTCAAGCAAGGTGGTCAGGATGTGTTGTGTTGTTTATAGTCAAATGTGTAGGGAATTTGTCACAAGGGGATAATGACTTTTACGTACTGTGTTGGGCCTTGTACCTTCTGTTTATGGGTTTTAATTATATGATTGTAGTACATTTCCACTTTTTGCACCGAGTGTTCGTTTTCACCGGATCTTACCTCTATATATATATATATATATATATATATATATATATATATATATATATATATAGAGTTAAGATCCGGTGCAAACGAACATTCGGTGCAAACCGTGGAAACGAACTACAAAGAGTCTTATTAAACATATTACCCCCTTTACTCTGTAGTCAGCACATTCCTCCCCCACCCATCCTCTGTGATACACAACAACCACGCTCAGTGGCGATGGCCCACCACTTACCTCACCGTCGGCAGCCCCACCACAATACCGGCGACACCACACACTGCGACGACACCACCGATGCACCCAAGATTGATGTTGCCAGAATACATCAGGCGGCCACTCAAGATTCCGGCGGACCACCGACGACAAACCTCAACTCTCCATTGTCACACAATCCATCTTACTGCCTTTTAAATTTCTCTCTCTCTCAAACACATACTTCTCTCAACCACCACCACTATCAGACTCCAACAACCACCACTCGTCGCCGACAATGAATGTCAGGTATAGACTACCGTTGGCAAGACAACGGGGAAGAGACAAGCTTTATCGTCACCCGATCTCACTTTCTAAGTTGACTTTGGACCAACATAATGATCATATTTTTTTATGAAAAAAGATAGAAATCTGGCCCAACATGCGCAATTGAATATCAATATATAAATACATCACCTTTAGATTTGCAGGATGCATTGAAATGACAGATTCATACATTTTGCTTTATAGATATAATGACTGTAGTGTGATTAATAATGTGGCAGACAAATGTCAAAACATCAGCAACACTTGATTGAATTCATTTATTGGGAAAATCGCAAACCATGACCACGTAATCTTGAAACAAATTGGAATTTGATAAGTACTCTGTAACTTCAAAATGATAATATGTATGTTTAACTTATAATAAAAAAATGTAACTACGATAGAAAAATGTGTATCTACGTTCTTAAAAAGTATATATAGGATTTTAATTTAAAAAACGTGCCTGCGATAGTATAAAAAGTATGCGAGATTTTATTAATATATGCAGGAAAAAGTGTACCTAGAATGAAAAAAAAATGTATCTAGAATGAAAAAAAATGTATTTAGACTTTACGTCAAAAACGTACCTAGGACGAAAAAAATGTACCTAGCATTTAATTCAAAAGCGTACCTAGGATGAAAAAAAATGTATGTAGAATTTATGTAAAAAGTGTACCTAGGATTGAGAAAATGTATCTAAAATTTATTTAAAAAGTGTACCTAGAAAGGAAAAAAATGTATCTAGAATGGTCGAAAAATGCGTACCTATGAGCGTCTAAAGTGTAACTAAGATTTGGTAAAATAAAAAATAAAAAATAAAAAAAGTGTATCTAACCTTTATACCAATGTACATATAGGTCGTTTCCACTTTTTCCACCGAGTGGTCGTTTCCACCGGATCCTAAATCTATATATATATATATATATATATATATATGTGTGTGTGTGTGTGTGTGTGAATTACGAGAAATATAAATAAGCATTTCAATATATTAAGATATAGGCGCATGAAGTACAAAACTGTAAGTATCAGATTATAGACAGACTCGGGGAAGATATCCTTAGGCAACTATATACTCACTAGGGCTTACATCTCACCGTTAGTGGCATATACCTGATAAGATAGAGACTCGACATATAAACCACACAAATTCATCCATCGGTCATAAAGAGTCAACATATAGGCATCCATCGAAATATACGATTATGGTAACATACGCTGTCACGGTTAATGACACACACTAGCACCATGTACATAGCAAGTATAATTGAAACACGTCTACGAGATAAACATTTCCCTGAACCATACACGATAAACGTTTCGTATATGAAAGACTCATTTCTTCCCGGTAGGACGACGATAATAATACGGTCCTAGTCTAAACCTGGCCAGACTCTCGGAATAAACGTGTTCCGATTCCACATGCGATAAACATTTCGCATCCAAGATTCGGTCAAACCCAGAAGCCGAGTACCCCAAATTCGGTCAAACTACTCGAAAGAGGCGGAAAGAGCACAAGAATCATAATCAAGCGGTACGCTACATGCAATGACACACCTTGCAAGGATACGACATTTGACGGGCAGGTCGATCAACGCATTGCGTTCTCCTCCCAACAACGTCGTCATATCCCCACTAAAACATGCATACAAGCATCAAGGATACACCTCCTCGTTCCGACATTCCAGTCTAACGAGCAAAGAGGTGTAGCCGGGAAATCTGAGTTCATAGCCCTCAACGATTAGTGCTCAACTCAAACCATAGGAAGAACCGACTCAAAGGGGGACATATCAAAAACCGTCACGAACCGTAAATTTATGCTATTACGTAAATTTATACGAGAAACGAACCGTACAAACTATTATAAGTGAGACCATAAGGAAAGAAATGGAAAGGGAACACAAGAGGTGCCAGTCGGTCAAGGGGACCGGCTACCCGGCTGGCACTACAGCAACAATCAAACAACACGAAAAACACAGGGATGTCCCAGCCAGTGGGTGTGACCGGCCGCCGGCTACCCGGCTGGGAACACATACCAAAGGTAAGAAAAGACGAAAAGATACAGTGTGTCCCAGCCGGTCGGCTGACCGGCGACCGGTCGGCCGGCTGGGACCTACACAATACCAAAAATTACTCGAAGTAGCAATTTCACTTCAGCCGCGTCCCCAGCCAGTCGGCTGACCAGCAGCCGGTCGGCCGGCTGGTCGGCCGGCTGGGACTACAAACACACGAGATTCATCAAACAACATTAACCAACACAAATTCCATGGATACTCATCCAATTCCAACCACATTTATTAACATCAAACCACATTAAATGCATAATAACCGTCACTAAACATTGGCTAAACATCAATTAAAGCATTAAAACGTGTATTGATATCGAGTAACCCTTCACCGTTACCTTTGTGCGTCTTCAATCGTCTTCTACGTCTTCCTCCACGAGATAGTAATCCTTGTCGGGCTCTTGAATGTCTCCACCTACAAAAGGACACCAAAAGATAAATATAATTCACCTTTGAGAAAGACGGAAAAATTGAAAATGAGAAAGACCGTAATTTTATTACCACACAAGGTAGAGGAGGATAAGAGAGGAAGATTATGAAGAAAATCAAGAGATTTGGGTGAGGAATATATGAGTTGTGTGAAGCTTGAGTTGATCAAAAATGGTGGTTAGGGTTTTGGTGATTTGTGTGAGGGTGAAGAGGAAGAGTGAAAAATGAGTAGTATAAGGGTTATAAAAGGGTGAGTGGAAAAATGGGGGAAAAAGGCCCAAAATGTGGCTTTAGGCGTAACCCACACGAAATTCCGAGTAGAGTCCGAAGACGGACTCAGATTTTCTAAATTAGACACGGAAAACTAAGTTCTAATCTAAATATAAAATTAAGCTAACTAGTATCCGTATAATATTATTAAGTTACGACGGCTAAAGTTACGGGTGTTACAGTAAATGCCCAAATGCCAACCAACTTCAACATGATTGACATCCCAAAACTGAAAGGACATGAGAAACCTTTGAATCAAATTCGTGCCTTCAAGGATTACATGTCTATCAAAGGCATCAAACCCGCGATGCCATTCCTAAGCAGTGGTTCTATTCTCTTGAAGAAAAGATAATCGCAACATGGGATGATGCCGCAATCGAGTTTGCCAAACAATACGCAGACAATGCTGAAATCTAAATCAATATGCGTACTCTAGAAGTTCTTACCCAAAGTGAGAAAGAAGGTTTTACCGACTTCCTAAGTAGATGGAGGAACACTAGCACACAATTGGTTTAACGTCCAGATGAAGCCACTCTTGTGGAAAAGTTTGTAGACAACTTGAGACCTATTTATGCAAACCATCTTAGGTATAAAAACATAAAATATTCTAAAGATTTAACTATGCTAGAAACTAGAATTGAAGACGACATCCGAAAAGGGCTCTTGTCCAAAACGATAGGTCGCGGATATCAAGGCACAACAATTAGTTCTTACGGTCCTACTAACAAAAACGACGAAGTCAATCTTGTTGAACCATCCAAAAAGAACAACCCACAAAGGAAGTTCACAAGCATCGGTGATACATATTCCAAAGCCTTGAAAAGGTTGACACAAGAAGGCAAACTCCAACCCATAGGACCTACGCCTGAATGGGAAAAGAAAACTAGGTTCTAGGATGAGAACGCCTACTGCAAATATCATAGGGGCAAAGGGCATGATACAGAGAAATACTTCAAATTGAAGCACGCATTTCAATATATGATTGAAGATGGTCGTCTACCCATACCTCATGTGGGTAAGCCTAACAATACTCAGAATCCTCTTGGAGTTCTGATGATTACAGATGAAGAATCTACCTTGGATTGTTCAAACCTTATTTCCCCAATCGAAGATGAGATTCACATGTTAGAAAATGAGGGAAGATACTCCACCATCTCTCCTACCATCAATGGTTTCATCCCATTGGCGAAGAGTGTGAGTAGGCAAGTTTTGAAACTTTAAACCACCGTAGCATCTTTACGCATTCCGAGCGCCACGCCCTAAGAAAGCGTACCCCAAATTCCTATTCTATCTCAAGAGACTACGATGCAAGAGGTTATCACCACATGTGATGATCTAGTCGAGCGAATAATCGCTTTTGAAGCCAAAATCATTAGACTAAGAGAACTCAATACTGTCAACGGGATATGGGTCGATGACGACGAGGATGAATACCTAATAAAACCTAATAAAACCACATACATTGAACATATAGTCAGGGCTAGTGAAGATAAAGACATAGACTACCTTACTCGATCAGGGCGTCCCTATCAAGGTGTCTCTCAGAATGGCCCTACCACTAATAGTCCAGTTACTAACACCCACTTCGTCACCCCAAATGATGGCGAAGATACATCTACTGACCATCTACTAAAACAACTGCAGAAGACAAAAGCTGATCTTTCGATCTGGCAGTTAGTAGCGAGCTCATTTCCGCATATTCTCAAGGGGCGCAGGTAGAATCACAAACCTAGACGGGAACAGATTCGCTAACCCTACCAACCTAGACCAATTAAAACGATACTACCCTTAGCATAGGTCAAACAAGAAAACCAAACGCGCCTAGCGTCAACCCACGTGCCGCTCATGCGACACGGAATAAAACAGGCCCCTAGTCAGTCCATTTTAATGTCACTAGGCTCTTGCATTTTGACATTCAGATAATCCTCATGTCATTAAATAAATTGAATTGTACTTCTTTTGGAATTAAGCAAGGCTCATGCCATCTTTTTCTAAGTTCGTTACAAGCTCTTGCTTCCAACAATTATTCTTTTACATTTTCGAACTACGCGCAGGGTTTGATTTCATTTTTTCTAATGAATACGTAGGCAATCCTTCTTAGGATTCAACCCGTTTTTATCTTAAAATGTAAATACAAGAACATTTGCATTTGCATTTGAAGTTCAACAAGAATAATAAAAGAAAATCCCATCGGTTTCTTAACTAAACTTGATCTTTTATTCATTATTCTGTTATTAATAATAATACGCTATATACAAAAAAATGTTGAAATAAAAGCTAGGCTAAGATTCTAAAAACCCTGTTATTTATTATAACTAAAAATAAAATACTAAATAATAAAATGTGTTTTCATCTTCCCCTTGCCTTTGTCACCCTTGCCACTCTTCTTGTCTCGACCACAAGTCGGGCGCTCTTGCGCTATCTCAGACCTCGTCACTAACTGTCGTTCTCGCGGTCTAGCCTTAATATTCCTATCCATCACCATCTTCACGGCATGAGTAGTTCTCGGTTTCTTCGCTGGATGAACAACTAGGAATCCGGCATCTTGTTCCCCTTCTATCAGATACTTCTTTGTTTCCCATGCTCCTCAGGATTACTAGCCTTTCTCCATTGCAAGTATTAACGAGATACCCATACGAGCCAACTGGAACAGGTACACACCACATATTCCTCTGAGCCCATCTAGCGGCCCCTTCCCGACTAGACACGACAGTATGAGCGAAGCCAGTTTGGGGAACGGTATCAAGCCTCGGAATGTTCTGTTTAAGGCTCACTTGCCTCGATGTAGCTTTACTTATATATTTAATCAACTATTAATTCTAGTATCGCTGGTACTCCGTCTTTATATTTACTAATTCTTTTCTTTTCTTTCAAACCTTTGTTTTGGATATATTTCTGACATAGATCCTGTAATTCATTATAATTTTCTTATTCTCATTTAATCATTGTAATTGTATGATTTATCTCCTCCTCATATGTAATCAATCCTAAATTCCAATTTCGACGTCATTAAATGTTAATTACATGTTCACCGATATAGTCTAATTCACATGTTAGGATTAAAACTTGGATGTTGCATTGCATGCATATAACCGATAACATACCAAGTACGAACGGTTTCCCTAATCATTAGTAGAGGCCGCTATCGAGGCGGGCGGGATTAGGTGTTTGATTAAAGAGCTTCCTAATACGTACCTTCACCCGTTATTCCAGATCTATGTGAACATCCGCGTTCATTGGCATCCACGAGAGTCATTCTAGACGTAGAATGCTAAGCGTAACGAGTTCTTAGTGTTCATGTCATTACTTTGTGTCTTGACATGGCATAAAGTATTCGAACGGTTCCAATTTTCCATAAAAGTTGGTGGCGACGCCACAAATGCGCACCACTACGCTTGTCCCTTGTTTCCATCTCGTTAGCACTCTTCCGTGGTTCCCCCTGTGCCACAGTTCGGCAAGGATCCACAATCGGTGTATCACAGTTTGACACTTATATGATTAAGTTTGTTTATTTTAGTGTCTTTGTATGTGTTTTAACATGAATTTTTAAGTTGCATTGGAGTTACAATGAAATTGGGTGAATTTTTTTTTAAACCTTTGCGTATTTGTGATGAACCCCGGTGGGTCAAGTCCAACCTGGGCGGTGAAAGTCCATAGACCTTAATTAGACTCCTCTAATTAGTTACTAAATTACTTGTTAATTTAGTATTTAATGATCTATGTAACATGCATGCAAATATAAAGACATTTATATAAAAGTAGAAATTTCCTCACATTGATATGGATATAAAATGGGCACAACAAGAACTCCTTCTTGTTGTTCTTGAGCTATTAATATGGATGAACAAGAATAACATCCAAACTAGAAGATCTCTTTCAAGTTGCACCAAGATGATACCAAATAATCTACCCTTATTATTAACTAGATAATAAGATAGATATTATACTACTAATATTAGAATATATTACTACACTAGTAATACTTAGGAAATATTAGTATTATGAGAGTTTTAGTGAGAAGAAGGGTTTTTGAGAGATGTAGGAAAAACAAGCAAGAATTGAACAAATAAAATGAACAACCATATTGCCCTTTTATAGGCAATATGGTCGGTCATGGTGAGCCAAAAATGGCTCTTATTTTGCTTATTTTAATCACATGCAAAGTGGTAGAGTTTAATTTTGAATGAAATGATTTTAGGTTACTATTCATGTCATAATCACATGTGACTTGTGAGCATGAACAAAAGCAACCATCATCACCTTACCAACACTACTCTAACCGGCCATGTGAGGCCTAATTTGATCCATTTTGATTTTTGATATTTGTCCCACAAATACTTATTAATCATATGCTTAATTATCTTGTATAAATAAGTGTTAATTTGATCATATAACAATTATATGACACAAATAAATGAATAATATGTACTTAACATTTTAAGTAATATTTTACCATTATATCAATATATAATGGGTCCCACAATGCTTGGTTAATTTATTTTACAACTCCTTGTAAATATAATTAACTAATTGCCTCTATCTCAAAACCTAAACTAATTTACTAATTTAACGATTAATTACTAAGTTAAATCTTATTTAATCATATTAAAATAAGATATAAATTTATTAGTCAATTATCGCATAATTGAAAAATAAACTTAATCGAATTTTAGTTCTTAACTCAATTTCTAACAATTAACTCTCGTACATATCGAATATATGTAATGTACTAATTAACTGTATCGTATACAAATAATTAGTTACTATTTGGATTTCATCCTTTAGGTGTGACCGAAAGGGATCAGTTGATCACCGCCGTCAAACGACAATAACGTCAACCTCTAGTCAGCCAACCGTTATTGATTTACGTTAATCAACTGACTAATCATATATATAGTCAATAAATATCCCAATTATATTCCATAATAAGATTTATTATGTGGCGCACTATTGTGGAGGACACCTACTCCAACAATCTCCCACTTGTCTGACACAAGTGTGCGTCACCGATTCTCTTGTCTCCTTATCACATCTCCCACTCAACGCAAGGTGTCTTCCAGGTCGCACTTGCGATTGACAATATCTAGAGTGGTTTTTCTCGATAGGGAGAGTAACTGTCTGACCGGAAAATCTACCATAGATCTCTTTCCGAGCGTGGCCACGCATTTACAGTAACTTCTCCTCGAGTGGCCTTAAGATGTTTGTACCCAACGTGGGTGGACAATTCCTGTTGATTCATCTACACTGTATGATGCAGATCACGATGATCCAGAAGAAGTCCATCGGCCTCCTTTTACGGCACGACCTAGAACATCAACCAAAACCAATCGGAAACTGCACCGACTCAGATAGACGGTCGCCAGTCAAAAGAATCGACTCATAGGAATAAGATAGAAGACCCTGCCACGACCAGGCATCAAATAATTGATTTAAGGGTCTCTACAAATGTCACTGTCCGACAGAGTATCATACAGTTTGTCTATGTAAACGACCAGTCATCTCCATGACCCCATGGTGCTGAACCAACCATCGATCATTTTCATGCGTTCAATCTCCTCGGGTTTCGTAGGGCACTCTGACTTGCTCAAAGTGATCCCACTTCCCATAGGAAGAAAGCCTCTCTTAGAGTCTTTCATGTTGAACCGGTCAAGAATCTTATCAATATAAGTTTCCTGACTTAATGCTAGTATCCTTTTGGATCTATCCATATAGATCCGGATACCTAAGATGCGCTGGGGCTCTCCTAAGTCTTTCATTTGGAAATGAATCCCTAGCCACCCCTTCACAGAAGTGAGCATTGGAATATCATTCCAAATGAGTAGTATGTCATCTACATACAAGACTAGAAAAGTTACTTTACTCCCACTAAACTTCATGTATAAACATGGTTCCTTGACACTTCGAGTGAAGCCATTTTGTTTTATTACATGATCGAAACGATGATTCCAAGTCCTGGATGCTTGTTTAAGACCATAAATGGATCTCTTAAGTTTGCATACCTTCTTAGGGTTTGATAGATCCACAAAACCTTCAGGTTGTGTCATGTACACTTCCTCTTGTAGAATCCCATTCAAGAAGGCGGTTTTGACATCCATTTGCCAAATCTCATAAATATGAAATGCGGCAACCGCTAAGATAATCCTTATGGATCGAAGCATGGCGACTGGGGCGAAGGTTTCGTCATAGTGAAGACCATGAACTTGGTTGAAACCTTTTGCCACCAATCTAGCTTTGTAAACATCATTATGATTATCTATGCCAGTTTTGATCTTATAGATTCACTTACACTGAAGAGGTCTTACCTCTTTAGGTAAATAAACCAAGTCCCATACTTGATTGTCGTACATAGAATCCATTTCGGATTGCATGGTTCCTAGCCATAGCTTTGAGTCGGGACTAGAAATGGCTGCTTTGTAGGTAGTAGGTTCGTTACTTTCAAAAAGTAACACATTATACTTATCACCTTCCTCTATAATACCAAGGTATCTATCAGGTTGATGACTAATTCTGCTTGACCTCCTAGGTTCCGAAGGAATGATGACCGTGCCAGACGAAGAGGGAACGTTTTCCTCGTCGTCCTTTTCGGTTTGTGGCTCTTGGACTTCATCAAGTTCAAATTTTCTCCCACTCTGTCTTTTAGGAATAAAATCATTTTCTAAAAAGACTGCATCACGAGACACAAACACTTTGTCCTCGTGTTTATTGTAGAAGTAATAAGCATGTGATTCCTTTATCCTACGAAAAGACATTTGTCAGATTTGGGTGCGAGTTTATCGTCAGACTTATTCTTAACAAAAGCCTCGCATCCCCAAATTCTCATAAATGACAAATAAGGGACTTTCCCTGTCCATATCTCATACGGAGCCTTGTTTGCCGCTTTAGTCGGGTTTCGATTTAGTGAAAATATTGCAGATAAGATAGCAAAACCCAAAAATAATCAGGAAGCTCTGTTACACTCATCATAGATCGAACCATATCTAATAAAGTTCGATTTCTCCTTTCGGACACACCATTTAATTGAGGTGTTCCAGGAGGAGTCCATTGTGATACTATACCACAATCTTTTCGGTGTGAATCAAATTCATTGTTCAAGTATTCACCACCACGATGGGATCGTAGGGCTTTAATCTTTTTATTCAATGGTTTTCTACTTCATTTTGAAATTCTTTGAATTTTTCAAAAGCATCACTTTTATGCCTCATCAAGTAGACATATCCATATGTACTCAAGTCGTCGGTAAAAGTAATAAAGTAGTGATAACCACCTCTAGCTTGGATAGCCATTGCACCGCATACATCCGTATGTATAAGTCCTAATACTTCACTTGCTCGTGTCCCTTTTCCCGTAAAAGGAGCACGAGTCATCTTGCCTAGAAGACAAGATTCGCATACGCCATAAGATTCGTAATCGAATGGTTTGAGTACTTTAGATGAAACAAGTGTCTTTATGCGTCGTTCGTTTATGTGCCCTAAACGACAATGCCAAAGGTATGATTGATTAGGTTCACCTGTTTTGAGCTCCTTGTTTTCTACATGATAGACCTCTTTTGCAATATCTAGAACATAAATACCTCCAATAGAAATGGCCTCGCCGTAAACCATTTCATTAAATGAAAAAGTACAACAATTGTTCTTAATTTGTTAAACTCCTCTAATTAGTTACTAAATTACTTGTTAATTTAGTATTTAATGATCTATGTAACATGCATGAAAATATAACGACATTTATATAAAAGAAGAAATTTCCTCACATTGATATGGAAATAAAATGGGCACAACAAGAACTCGTTCTTGTTATCCTTGAGCTATTAATATGGATGAACAAGAATAATCTCCAAAATAGAAGATCTCCTTCAAGTTGCACCAAGATGATACCAAATAATCTACCCTTATTATTAACTAGATAATAAGATAGATATTATACTACTAATATTAGAATATATTACTACATTTGTAATACTTAGTAAATATTAGTATTATGAGAGTTTTAGTGAGAAGAAGGGTTTTTGAGAGATGTAGGAAAAACAAGCAAGAATTGAACAAATAAAATGAACAACCATATTGCCCTTTTATAGGCAATATGGCCGGTCATGGTGAGCCAAAAATGGCTCTTATTTTGCTTATTTCAATCACATGCAAAGTGGTAGAGTGTAGTGTTGAATGAAATGATTTTAGGTTACTATTCATGTCATAATCACATGTGACTTGTGAGCATGAACAAAAGCAACCATCATCACCTTACCAACACTACTCTAACCGGCCATGTGAGGCCTAATTTGATCCATTTTGATTTTTGATATTTGTCCCACAAATACTTATTAATTATATGCTTAATTATATTCTATAATTAAGTGTTAATTTGATCATATAACAATTATATGTCACAAATAAATGAATAATATGTACTTAACATTTTAAGTAATATTTTACGATTATATCAATATATAATGGGTCCCACAATGTTTGGTTAATTTATTTTACAACTCCTTGTAAATATAATTAACTAATTGCCTCTATCTCAAAACCTCAACTAATTTAGTAATTTAACGATTAATTACTAAGTTAAATCTTATTTAATCATATTAAAATAAGATATAAATTTATTAGTCAATTATCGCATAATTGAAAAATAAACTTAATCGAATTTGAGTTCTTAACTCAATTTCTAACAATTAACTCTCGTACATATCGCATATATGTAATGTACTAATTAACTGTATCATATACAAATAATTAGTTACTATTTGGATTTCATCCTTTAGGTGTGACCGAAAGGGATCAGTTGATCACCGCCGTCATACGACAATAACGTCAAACTCTAGTCAGCCAACCGTTATTGATTTACGTTAATCAACTGACTAATCATATATATAGTCAATAAATATCCCAATTATATTCTTTAATAAGATTTATTATGTGGCGAACTATTGTGGAGGACACCTACTCCAATAGGCGGGTTCGGGTTTAAACCCTAGCAGAATACTCTCGACCTGGGTGGGTCCATATAAACATAGGCGGGTAAAATGTTCCTGCACTGAACCCTTTTCTTAAAATGGTCATATCTCCCTTGTTTCTTGCTTGTTTTAGGCGTGTCTACTACCGTTGGAGCCGTAAAAGGATAATTTATCACCTGCATTTGTAATTTATGCATTTTCATATTTTAAACTATATTTATGACCATTTAAAGTTGACCCTTGTTTTAGATGGTTTCCAAACATTTTGTTTTGAGATGGGTTTTATCTTTCTTACAGATTATGTTTCTTGAACTTGGTCTAATTCTTATGTAACATGTACTGACTCTTGTTTATCATTAATACATTTATCTTATGCCATATTCACATTTTTAGTGACAGTTTTGGATGTTTAGCTCAATTGAGTCATGTATATCTCAAAATAGTTCGTTGTGTTTTGTTTGTTGGATGATAGAACTCTCATTCCCCGTTTGTACCCTTATACTCTTTAGAATTTATGTCGGAGCGATAAAGATACATTCTACTGTATGTTAGTGGGAATATGACGACGTTGTTGGGAGGTGAACGTAATGCGTTGGTCGACCGAGCCGTCAAATGTTGTATCCTTGCAAGGTGGTGTTATTTTCATGTAGCTTACATTCTTGACCGTTTTCACGACGCCTCTGCTCCGTTGTCTGCTCTTCCAGAGAATGAGTACTCGTTATTGTGACAACCTTCTTGTTGGCCGCCTACCGAGATTGGTATACTTATTCTCTTTTCGCCTCTACCGTTGGTTATCCTGCCGAATTTGGGGTACTCGACTTCTATATTGTTGACTGAGTCTTGGATGTCTGCATACCTAGCCGTAAGAGTATTTTTTATCATGATAGTTTGTTGGATTTTATATTGGATTGTTGGATGTTTGTTATCGAATTCCGTGTCTTCGCCCTAACCTTCTCAAGCATATGATTGCCCATGGTGAGATGCAAGCCATTAGTAGTGATAAGGTTACCAAAGAGAGTCTCCCCTGAGTCTTTGATATATGATGATGCTATGGTTGTTACCTTAAATGCATCTATCGCTATTATGGAACGCTATTGTTGCAAGTTTGATATGATGGTCGCCTATGCATAATGATGCATGATTACATGCTTTGCCTATGTTTGTTTTAATGTGATATGGCTGGGAGAACCCAGATTTACTCCCCACTGACTATGGAATTCATTTTTAATGAATGAGCAGGTTCCAGGTTGTTGTTTTCATGGGGTATTGACGAGTGAGCTAGCGAGCGTTGTGTTTACAGCGATTGACTTTCATGTTATAATTTTATAATTGTGTTTTATTATTCCAATTGTTTATTCATCGAGGGATCGAGATCCCTTGCATTTATTTAAGTTACATTTTGTATAAAAGTTTTATTAAACTATATTTTGGTTTTCTTATTCAATGACATTCGCGGTTTTCCCTTTAAAGTTTTTGAAATCTCGTATTTTCCGCTGCAATCTAAGTATTTACTTTATTGCGAAATCGCGGGGTGACACACCAATACTTCTAGTACACAATCTATCTTTGTCATCCCACATGATCCGTGGCTCTTTGCGCTCAATTCGTTCTAGACCATGCTTGCTCAATACTCCTCCTCGAGCTAGGAATTTTATGCTAGACCGTGTGCGCCACCTTCAAGTCTTAAATTAATGCTTCAACATTAACGTACCATCAATCTATGGCCTCAAGATTGCAAACATCTACTCTATCGAGTCCACGTGTCCGTGGCTCTCGAATATTATATATTTCTCTTTTCAAACATTTTTACTTGTTATGTGGAAACGCCAATACCTCTTTTTTGGCCCCATGTTGTGGCAGTGTACGAGATTTATAGTTTTGTGATATTGTCCTTTTGAGCCATGTACTCATGGTTTTACCCTTGGACTAATTTCTAATACTCCTTAATGCCTCGTACTATTATAGTTGCTTGACACTTATATAGGCGTTCATCAGTGTGCATATCCTTGTTGTCCTGGGCAGGGCATGGTTTCCCTCGGTTTGGACCGGTCTAAGTGAAATACCAAACTTTCTCATAAACTACTCAATAAATAAAGAGTTAGCCCATGCCCATGCCTATCAAATCCCAATGCTATCAACAAATCTTTTGAATGTTAATTACTTGGTAATAAATTTAGAGATCCTAAATTGTGTTATTTGTGCCAAAGTGCGGGGAAAATGATATTGATCAAGTAAATACTCCATACAATATTATATAAAGTAGTATTTAAGTAATTAGTTTTTTTAAACTGCCATAATTATAAAATCGTTACGGTCAACCTACTTCTCCTTTACAATTTTCTTGGAAGATAAAGAATATTTCTTGTTAAGATTTCAGCAGAATAATGAATAATGACTATAAGAATATGTTTATTATAAAATACCTCTTTGTTACGGGGAGATATTTTTTATATTATTTTTCTTATTATTCTTATGTTTATGGAAAATAAAATTTGATATTATGCAATTTATTTGGTTTTATGTTTTATATTAAGTACACATATTATATATCCTTAGCTATTTTTCTAATATTGTTTTTGGGTTTTTTTACGACCCGTGTAATAGATATATATTTGATTAAAAAATATCAAATTTCACATAAATTTACATGATGGGTTGTCATTTTTGCTAATTGTGATAAACGGATTGTGGATCCTTTCCGAAATGTGGTACACGGAGGACTACAGAGGGGCGCACACACGATGGAAACAAGGGACAAGTGTAGTGATACGCATTTGTGGAGTCGCCACCAATTTTTATGGAAAATTGGAACCGTTCGAATACTTTATGCCATGTCAAGACCCAAAGTAATGACATGAACACTAAGAACTCGTTACCCTTAGCATTCTATATCTAGAATGACTATCTTGGATACCAATAAACACGAATGTTCACAGAGATCTAGAGTAAGGGGTGAGGGTACATATTAGAAAGTTCTTTAATCGAACACTTAATCCCGTCGGCCTCGATAGTGGCCTCTACCAATGATTAGAGAAATCGTTCATACTTGATATGTTATCGGTCATATGCATGCAATGCAACATCCACAATTTAATCCTAGCATGTAAACTACACTATGCCGGTAAACATGTAATTAGAATTTAACTATGTCGAAAGTGGAATTTATGATTGATTACATATGAGAGAAAAGTAGAAAATCATACAATACGATGATTAAAGAGAATTACAATTGATTACATGATCTATTTTGGAAATATATTCAAAACGAAGGTTTGAAAGAAAAGAAAAGGTTTAGAAAATCTAAAAGACGGATTAACAGCGATACTAGAGTTAATAGTTGATTAAAAATATAACTAAAGCTACGTCGAAACTACAATGGAAATTTAGAGACAGAAACCAGCCCGGAACAGGTGCAGTAGCATGTGCGTCGTCTAAAAGAGGCGCAACACATGTTGCGTATGTTCTTGAGTTGGGTTCTGGCTGTGAAGCCAGACTCGCAATCAGTTAATGTTCGTTTGTGTATTTACGATTTATTATTGACCTAAGACTCGAGTGAAAGTGGTTTAACATGTATTAAATTACAAGACTAATTATATCAATGACGAATCCAGAGACTTGATATGAACAAATCGAATCTCTAAAATCCTACTTTTGATTCAAAGACAAAAACCCGCTAATATTGAATATTAAGGATCTAAGTCAAGAACAAGACGATTTAAAAGATTAAATAGGAATAGGAATAAAATAAGAAAAGGAAATAAAGATGTAGAAATCCGAGGAAGAAGAAAAGGAGTAGGAGCAAGCAGCCTCTAGAAGAGGCGCAGCAGATGCTGCGACCCTTCGAAGAGGCGCAGATGCTTCTGCGTTTCTTCTCGACGTCTGATGACTACTAAAAAAGGTTTTATGAAAAGATTTTCAATTAAAATTTGTTTTGAACTTATTTCTGAAATAGATCTTACATGAATATATAAATAAATAAAAAATAAAAAGACGGGATTAACACCCTCAGACTACATGTGACACCCTCAAATTTGCGGAAAGAAAAAAAATTATTTAAATACATAAAAGATAATAATACATAACGAAGGTGTCATAAATAAAAAGGGTCATTACAAAACGGAAATAATATTTTACAAAAGAAATATACAAGACGGGAGACATATCTCCCGTATAAATACGGAAATGAAGAGTGTATAAATAATTACCATCCTAAGAAACCGAATATATGTCCCAAGGTTAATATTTACTTCGCTCTGCCTAGCTCGTCAATTTACCCCCAATAATCATCACACTTTTCGACCGCATTAAATATAAACACGGAAGCCACAGTCAGTGGGGAGTAACTCCGAGTTCTCCCAGCCACGAAATGTCGAATTTAATTAAACCTGAATAACATAAAAGCAATGTATATGGGAAATACAAAACTTAAACATATAGGATATGCTTTTCATGTTATGAAACAAATAACTAACATATAACCTAGCATATGAAAGCTATCATGTTAATCCGATAATAAAATATAACCCGAGGTAGGGAAGCTGGTATGCTGGCTCAGCGGTTACCATGTAACATGGCCCTGATACACTCAAACCCTAATCAACACGTAATCATGTGAATCAGTTAACAAACGGTAATCCAAACTCTATCAACCTTAGCCGGCTTGCATCTCACCTTCTAAGATTCATAGAATCATCAAACATGAAAGACCAATACGTCTAGAAACAGGCATAAGTTCTTAGTACGGCCAATAGTCGACTTCTGTAACTCGAGGCTATACACAAGGTAGGATAAACATCCTAGTCCTAGACTGATCAGACCTACGACAACAAGCTATTCCATTCCCGTCTCATGACATACCGTACACAGAAACTCCTACTAGCGACCCTCCTAAGCAGAATGGGCTAGTACTTAAGCGGCTCATTGCCGAAAAAATGAACTAGGCAGGATATTAGGTGAAAAGGGAAGGGAAAAAGATAATGTAAGTTTGAGAGGGGGGATGAAAAGTGGATCAAAGGCGATGCGGGTGAGGTTGGAAGTAGACGGGTAAGCCATGCCCGACTGGATATAATAAACCCACAGCGAGACACAAAAAGCTATCAGCCGTGAACTCCATACGATATACTCGTTAAAGATAGTAAGGCCTATCAATGTCATGGTCCAAGATACTCATTTAGAATTAGAATGGTCAAGACGCCATATACTCATAATTCTCTATGGGTACTTAGTCAACACGACACCAACCATATAATCAAACCGTCACGGGAAAAACTTCCTATCATGTGACTAATTGCATATAAATCATATTCAAATCTCATATCGCCTCATATCTACTAAGGCTAATTCATTAATTAAATACAACCTTACTTGAAGACAAATCCCCGACCCGAGTCCCGCGACGGGTCATCAGTCAAAACGGGGCTGACTAGATCTTAGTTTGACCAAACCCGTTTGGTCAAACCGGCTAGAAACAGAGTCTTTACCACATAGACTTGAACATAAATTCATCATATTCATTACATGTTATGTTATTAAAACTTCTAACATGTGAATTATCATATTATACCCAAAAACCCGCTTGACTTAAATGATAACCAATTAAACTACGACCTCGTCTTATAATTTCTAACATGTGAGAACTAATAATTTATGAAAAACCTTTTTAATTAAATATTTTACTTATTAACATTTCCCACTTGCTAAATATTACAAAACACGATAAATTAACATTAAGCTCAAAAACCGTCACAAGACCAAGGGAGGGACCCACGGGCTGACTTGGGCCGACCAAGACACGGGCCTGAACTGGCCCACGGGCTGTTTTGGGCTGACTTGGGCTGTTTTGGGTTTTTTATCGACTTTACTAAAAACCGTTTCCTAATATTTCCCGCATGTTTTAACATAATTAAACCCCGTCAACACAACAATAAAACAACCAAGTATCGACACAACCCAAAGACCAAAACCCGGACCCACCATGGACCAACCCAGACCGGTCTGGACCGGGCCTGAACCGGCCTGAACTGGCTGGTTTGGGTCCGGTTTCCAGCCCCTCTCCACGGTTCCCACCACCAATCAACACCAAATAAATTCCAACATGTTTTTAATTAACAAACAACCATTTTAACAATCATCCATACAAAAATCATGGTTATAATTAAATCATTCAAATATGTCAAGAACACCAAACTTGTTATAAATTCATAAAAACATAATAATAACCACTACTTATCATGTTACTAACTAAAAATCCATAAATCATCATAACATGAACCAAAACAAAAGATGAACCAAAAACAAAAGAAACAAAGGCTATGTAACATATATTCGTCGAGTAACTCGGAATCGTTACCTTAGCTAGCAAGATCAATTAGCACCAAAATAAGAAGTATAAAATAAGAAACCCGCCTACTAATCTTCACCCAAAATATACGAGTCTCCAAACTCGTCTTCACAATCTTCCCCTATAAGAAATGACAAGAAAAACATTATTAGAATTTAAACTTGATTTTCCATAATTAAATGTTGAAAACGATTTTGTCGGATTTGAAATTAAACCGTACTTGAAGATGGAGAGCGAAGAGGAGATTCTAGAAATATAAGTTAGGACTGATTTAATTAAGAAATGAAGGTTTTATGATGATTTTGCTCAAGAACGACGAAGAACGGATGAAGAACGCTCAAGAACGAATGAAGAACGTTGAAGAACGATTAATTTGATCTTAATTTGATTTGTTGTAAAATGAAAAGGTTGTTGGTGAGTAATGATGGGTGGTTGGGCCGATACATATAGAAGGATTAATGAGTCGGGTTTTGAAATTGTTGTTACGGAATTGACTCGGGTTTAATAATTATATTACGGTAATTAATTAGATATTAAGTTAATTAAATTAAATATCAAGATCTTATGTTATATTAATCAAAATAAATGAAAATATCAAGGCTTAAGAGAGGGTGAGAGTGCCGTGTGGTTTTGTGATTGTCGGGTCAGTTTTGTAAACGATTTGCGAAATTTCCGTTGACGGATCGATAAAGTTAATAAATATCTAGATATTATTATTAGTTTAATCAAAACAATTAGAATATCTAATTGTGAGTGGAAAAAGATGACATGGGCGTGTGCCTCATGCCAAAGTCGGGTTTCGGGTTTGTTTCGGGATTTACGATGAGTCGGGAATAGTTAAATGATTCCCGGGTTTAAACCGTAAAACCGTATTATAAATTCCGAATAAATTCAAAATAATTTTATTAAATTATCATAAATTCTAATAAATCTAAATAAAAATAAATCAAAAATATTATTTTTTTAAATAAAATTTCGGTCTTCAAACGTATAAGGCGAGTCGGGAAAAAGTCAACGAAAGTCAAAGTCGACTTAAAAGTCGAGAAAAGTCAAAGATGACTTAAACGTCAAGAAAAGTTTATGACGACTTAAAAGTCAAGAAAAGTCAATGACGACTTTAAAAAGTCAAGAAAAGTCAAAGACGACTTAAAAGTCAAGAAAAGTCAAAGATGACTAAAAACGGTATTTTCATGAAATCTCTCAGAAATTCCAAATCCGAACTCGGAATTTCAAAATACGACTCGAAACCATAAATTCTATTTTAAAAACTTAAGTCTGCTGAAAAGTGTTAGTAAATATTTTTACTAGAAAATTTGGGTACTTTTCGGGTTGTTACACTACATGTTGACGAAACGAGATTAACTAAGTTGCGTTTTTGCGATAGCTCGACTCGAATGTATAGAAAGTGCCCTCGTAAGAGAATTAAAATTGATTGATGGATTGATTGATTGTGTAGTTGGTCAAATTCGTCGGTAAATGCAAAACGTGACGGATACCCAGAAGGATCTGAGCTTACGTGGTCGATTGATCAAGCACGTAGATCTCGATAGCTTAGAGAAAGGTCTAGAATGCAAAGAGAGAGGAGAAGTGGAAGAACACTCGCGTGCCTTAAAAGTGAGAACATGGCTCTTCTTTTATAGTAGAAAATGTGAAAGAGTCGTAGAACAACTCAAACTTTGAAAAGAATAGAATGGGGAAGAGGTGCAGTAGGACTGCGATCCTTCGAATTTGCGCAGCAACTGCTGCGTTATTTCCCCAAAGGTTTCCCACTAAAGAAGGAAGATTCCCATGTTTCTATTACAGAATTGTGGTTGATCTACACTTTCAATTTAAAAGATAATACGAGATAATTTCATTAAAAGAGATATAAATTAAAATATCTAATAAAATAATCAAAATTTTTTCGAGAGTTCTGACTTGGAGTTTTATTACGGTTTACAGAAAATGAAGCGATTTTTGACCAGGACTCCAAATGAATTCTAATGACTGTCAAAACGACTGTATCGGCGCGTAGATGACGACCAAGGGGTAGACACAAGTGTTTGAGCTATCACTTGACGATAAACTTACGAGCTGTCATAAATTGTTTCACGTACCAAACATGTGGCCCAATCATCATTGGGTGGTTGGCGGAAGGTGTATGATGAAGAGAGATTTATCGTCAATTCACACATCAAAAAAGAACCCAATATAAGTAGTATATAGGGGTCGAATCCACGAGGATGGAAGGGTCAACTACAAGTTTTATCATGTCATATTTTAGCCTAACAAGAGTTGAATGAGGTGATTAACTACGAATTACTAGATGCAACAAATCGCTAAAATAATAAGGTTAAAAACAATTTATGAAAAACTAAGGTAAAGGGTTCACCTTAAGGGTATCAATGGGTTAGTCAAATAATTAGCAAGTGGATAATAAGTTTGAGTATAATTAATTACTAATGTCTCAACAATTAATAATCTTCAACAAAGCTATCGCATTTGTCACTAACCACGTAGTAGGAAGCTCTTCCCAATCCAAGCAACATGTTAACGTCACTAACCACGTAGTGGTATGTGAGACATGTGGGGTTTGAGTACACAGTTTTCAAGAATGTAGGAGTTCGCTAGAGCAAGTCAATGCCTACCAAGCATACAGGCAGGGCAATGCTTTCTCAAACTTCTATAATGAGAACACAAAGAACCATCCTTTTTTGTCCTACAAAAGCACCAACATTCTGAATCCCCACCATCAGATTCAACAACCATTCATACTACATCAACAGAAGCTCTATAATCCACCTGGTTTTCAAAACCAAAGACCTCCATTTCAACCTAACTTCAATCAACCTTACCAACACCAACACCAACCTCAACACCAACCACCTCAAAATCAAAGCCAACCCAATGACTCAAGCCTGAGCAAAATCGAATCCATGCTTCTCCAAGTTGTTCAAAAACAAGATTCAATGTTTGCTCAACTTCAAAAGAGTGATCAAGCTCAAGATGCTTGAAACTCAAATGTCCCAATTAGCTACCTCTATTACCCAAAGGAAACAAGGCCAACTCCCACCTCATGGTGAGCAACCGAGGGACACCGCTAATGTTATCACCCTTAGGAGTGGTACCACTTATAAGGAACGTCAGCAACCCCAGGAAACAATAGTTGAGCTAACACCAGTAGAGAGCCAAAAAGATTCCCAACCATCCACCGCTAAGGAAGCGGAAAACAAAGAAAAGAAGGACGAACCTGAAAAGGAACCCATCAAAATCGAAGTTCCATTTCCCTAACGCTTGAGGAGAAATCATAAGGAAACCCAGTTTAGCAAATTCATGGAAGTTGTCAAAAACCTCCAGGTGACGGTTCCCTTCACTGAATTGATAACTCAAATCCCTTCTTACACAAAATTCATGAAGGATATCTTAACTAAGAAGAGGACTTTAGATGATATTGAAATCATAGCATTCACAGCTGAGTGCAGTGCTTTGTTGCAAAATAAGTCCCCTCCTAAGTTAAAGGATCCCGGTAGTTTCTCTATACCTTGCACTATAGGCACCTACACAATCGATAAAGCTCTATGCGATCTAGGTGCCAGTGTAAGCGTCATGCCCTATTCCATATGTGAAAATTTGAATATGGGAATTCTCAAATGCACCAGTATCACTCTGCAAATGGCAGACCGTTCTTTAAAACAACCTATGAGAGTTTTAGAAGATGTGCCTGTCAAAGTAGGAAAGTTTTTTATTCCCGTCGATTTCATCGTGATAGATATGGCTGAAGACTCTCAAATCCCTGTTATTTTAGGAAGGCCATTTTTACACACTGCCGAGCAGTAATCGATGTCAAAAATGGAAAACTGACACTAGAAGTAGGTGATGATAAAGTCACCTATAACCTGAACAGTGCAATGAAAAGCCCCCTGCTAGAGGAGCCTTGCTGTTTCATTGATATTGTCGACTCCATTGTTGATGAATCTTTGTATCCATCAATAATCGAGGATCCTTTAGAGGCAATCTTGTTGTTGGAGGATATCTCTGAGAATGAAAATTTCGAGATCAGTGAGCTGGAAAAAGACCTGACCGGAGAAGAGATACCGTCAGAAGAAGTTAAAGAGTTCATAAGCTTGATTGATACTCCTGCCAAGGCAGAAGTACATAAACCTGAACTAAAACCTCTTCCCTCGAATCTAAAATATGCTTTTTTAGATGAATCTGAGTATTGCCCAGTCATAGTGAGTGCACTCCTAGATGAAAATCAGTTAACCTCACTATTGACTGTCGTGAAAAAACATAGAAAGGCAATAGGTTACAAACTCGAAGATTTAACAGGCATAAGCCCAGACTTTTGCATGCATAGAATCAATTTTAAAGAAGGCCAAAAACCTTGTGTTCAAGGTCAACGCCGTTTTAATCCCAACATGCAAGAAGTAGTTAAAACTGAAGTTATGAAATTGCTAGATGCTGGCATAATCTATGCAATCTCTTACTCTAAATGGGTTAGCCCTGTTCAAGTTGTTCCCAAGAAAGGAGGAACAACAGTAGTCAAAAATGAGAAGAATGAGCTCATCCCCACAAGGATTGTGACGGGATGGCGTATGTGTATTGACTACAGAAAGCTGAATCAATCAACTAGGAAAGATCACTATCCTCTACCCTTCATTGACCAAATGCTAGAGAGGTTAGCTTGTCACAAGTATTTCTGTTACCTAGATGGTTACTCAGGATTTTTTTAAATCCCTATCCACCCTGAGGACCAAGAGAAAACCACCTTCACCTGTCCCTATGGTACTTCCGCTTATCGCAAAATGCCATTTGGCTTGTGTAATGCACCTGCCTCTTTCCAGCGTTGCATGACCAGTATCTTCTCAGATTTTGTTGAATCTATCATGGAAGTATTTATGGACGACTTTAGCGTCTATGGCATTTCCTTTGAACATTGTTTGACAAATCTATCCAGACTTCTAAAACGCTGTGAAGAAGTCGACCTTGTTCTCAACTGGGAAAAGTGTCACTTCATGGTGAACGAAGGCGTAGTTTTAGGTCACATCGTTTGAGAAAGAGGTATAGAAGTGGATCGAGCTAAGATCCAAGTTATTAAACAGTTGCCACCCCCTGCTAATGTAAAAGGAATCAGGAGTTTCCTTGGCCACGCCGGTTTCTACCGACGATTTATAAAAGATTTTTCAAAGATAGCCAAGCCCCTGACTGAGCTCCTTTTCAAGGATGCACCTTTCAATTTCACAAAGGAATGCCTTGAAGCATTCAACAAAATCAAACTTGCTTTGATCACCGCACCTATAATCCAGTCGCCTGATTGGAATCTGCTCTTTGAACTGATGTGCGATGCGAGTGATTATGCCGTAGGAGTTTTTTTAGGGCAAAGAAAAGAAAAGTTTCTTCATGCGATTTACTCTGCTAGTAAAACCCTAGATCCTGCCCAAATCAATTATGCCACCACTGAGAAAGAACTTCTATCCATTGTCTATGCCTTAGACAAATTTTGCTCATACCTAATAGGATCAAAAGTTATTGTCTACACTGACCATGCTGCCTTGAAATATCTGCTTTCAAAGAAAGAGGCAAAACCTAGACTTATCTGATGGATCTTGCTCCTTCAAGAGTTTGATTTAGAGATCCGGGATAAGAAAGGAGCAGAGAATGTAGTCGTTGACCACCTCTCAAGGATAAGAGTAACTGAAATAGGATTACCAACGCCAATTCATGATTCGTTCGCTGATGATTCATTAATGGCAATTGCGGACTCTTCTCCTTGGTATGCTGATATTGCCAACTTCCTTGTTAGTCGCCAGCTACCCTCCAACCTTTCTTATTTCCAAAGAAAGAGATTTTTGCATGATGCAAAATTCTTTGTTTGGGATGACCCCTATCTTTTCAAGCAGTGCTCAGATGGTCTATACAGACGTTGTATCCCCCAGTGGGAAGTAAAAGGAGTTTTAGAAGGATGCCACTCATCTGCTTATGGGGGTCATCATGGTCCGTCCAAGACCGTAGCCAAAGTCTTACAATCCGGGTTTTTCTAGCCCTCGATGTTTCAAGATTCAAGATACTTTGTTATGGCTTGTGATGCTTGTCAACGAATGGGTCAAATATCCAAGAGACATGAAATGCCTCAAAACGGCATATTAGAAGTCGAGATATTCGATGTCTGGGGTATTGACTATCAAGGACCATTCCCGTCTTCAAATGGAAATCGTTACATTTTAGTCGCTGTCGACTATGTTTCAAAGTGGGTAGAAGCAATTGCCACCCCCACCAATGATGCTAAAGCTGTGATACGAGTATTTAAAAAGATCATCTTTCCGCGTTTTGGTGTACCCAGAGCCGTGATAAGTGATCGAGGAACTCATTTCGGAGAAAAGCAGTTAGACACTCTACTTGCCAAGTATGGTGTGTATCACAGACAAGGTTTAGCCTACCACCCCCAGACCAGTGGTCAAGTAGAAGTCTCGAACAGAGAGCTAAAAATAATTCTTCAAAAGGTTGTCTCGAAATCTAGAACAGATTGGAGTAATAAGCTCGATGACACCTTATGGGCTTATCGCACAGCTTTCAAAACCCCGATTGGAACATCTCCCTATCGATTGGTTTATGGAAAGGCTTGTCATCTCCCCGTTGAGTTAGAGTACAAAGCTCAATGGGCTATCAAAGAACTCAACTTAGACACTAAGCTTAGCGCTGATAGACAACTTTTGCAACTCAATGAATTTGAAGTGTTTCGTTTGCAAGCTTACGAGAATTCTAGGATTTATAAAGAGAAAACGAAGTGTTGGCACGACAAGAGGATAATCAGAAAAGAATTCAATGTCAGTGACCAAGTACTTCTCTTCAACTCCCGTTTGAAAATTTTTCCGGGAAAACTTCGATCAAGATGGTCTGGACCATTCACTGTCACATATGTAAGCAAATACAGTTATGTGGAAATAATGACTAGTAATGGTGAAAAATTCAAGGTCAATGGACACCGATTGAAACTCTACTATAGCAATTCCATTATCGGATGCTTAGATATTGTCTATATAGAGCGTCAGTCCCCAACCAAATGATTTCATAGAAGAATTCGTCGAGCGGGACGTTAAACCAGCGCTTCTCGGGAGGCAACCCGTGTTTCCTTTCCTTTTTGCAATTTATTTTTTTGCTTTCCCTTTTTCGTTGTTTTGTTAGATTTATTTTGCAGATGAAAGAGTTTTTGAAGAATCTATAAAGACCTTCCTTGTCAAGTCCAAAAGACTAGCTTGGGGGAATCCGCTGACTAGTAAGTTTCACTCTCCTTTCATCTTTTTCCCTTTTTACCCTTCTTCCCATTGAGCATCTCGTTGCATATTTAGTCTTTGTGCTCACATTGAGGACAATGTGATGTTTAGCTTGGGGGAGGGATTGCATTTTTCCATTTTGCATTTTAGTTGTTTATATTTTTCAAATTTTTGAATAAGAGAAAAATTTAAAATTTTGAACATAATTGAATGCTTTTCATGCTTTGCTTGCTTGTTGACTATGCTATCATGTTACATTTTCCAAACTTAGAGCTTTCAAAAGATAATGATTCAATATTCATTTAATTGTGCATACATTGGGAAGTCTTGTACACAGTAGGCATGGAATGAATCTATAGATGAGTACGCTTGATCTTGACATTTGGCAAGTTACATATATTATAAGGCAGAACCTCCTTAGGCTGGTACATCTATACCCAGTCTTATTAAGGTGTGTGTAGTTCTCCTTGTGATGTGTGTCATGTCAAAACGCATAAATATGGTTCTCATTTCATTCCTATAAGCATTTCATTCATGATTCACTAAGATTTGAAGCCTTTTTCACTTTGAATTACCCCTTTAAATTAGCCCGTTCATACAAATGTTTCACAAGATAACAGCTACATATAAAAACTGCTTACCTTGTTGAGTTAGCAGCTAGACTATGGTGTATGGGTGCTCTTTTTAGAAGATTTGTTCTTTTATGTCAAAGTGAATTTGGGAGAACTAAAATGTTCAAGAAGTGATGTTATGTTCAGAAAAAAAAAAAAAAAAAAAGGGAAAGAAAAAAATGAAATAGAAAAATGAAAAAAATTGAAAAAGAAAAAATCGAAAAAAAAAAGGAAAGAAAAAGAAATAAAAGAAGAAGTTGTGAGTATCTCCTCAAAATGCCAATTCAATGTTTAGAAGGAGTTCACTCTTGTGTTTCGTGTGTAATAAGCCAATTTGTTCCTTCTGGCTTCGTTATTCGTCTTTTGGGAATTAATCGAAAGTTTGGATTGAGTATTCATTTATCATTGGTCAGTTGCTAGCTCATTCTAACCTTCACATGACCATAACTTTTTATCCACCTTTCACCCATTTCCCAAAGCCTTCTTCATATTTTCTTTTCCGGCCTCTTTTCTATGTGCATTGTGATCTTTCACTTGTGTTTTGAATTGTTTACCATATTAGACTGCGGACACATTTGCATAAGTCGTAGATAGGTGAGTGTCTCAAAAACATTTATACATAAAGAAATCACCTTTTGCGTACATGAGTGTTCGAGTGTGCCGTGAGAGTCCATTTGTCAAAAGATCATGCAAGAGCCGAAAATTCTGTAATGAAATTCTTTGTGCTACGCCGTTATGTAAATCTCAGCCATGTTTATGTATTATTCTAGCCCACGTTGTTTTTGGGTTATGATTCATTATGTTTCCAAAGTTTTACTTTGAGATTTGTTTCTTGATGATGTAGTAGCCAATGCTTGCAACCCTTGTCCAGGTATTGTTTGTTATGTTTGCTTGAGGACAAGCAAAGGTTTAGCTTAGCTTGGGGGAGTTTGATAAGTGAATATTTGTATGATTTTAACCCCTAATTTAGCTCGGTTATGTATGTCATTTGTGTGGGAAAATATCCGTATACTTCCCTTTAAATCACTCAGGATTATAATGAAATTATGATTAAATGATTAATAGTCATAAACGAAAATGCATAAAAAGCGAGAGATTAGAAATAACCTTTAGTCCTTGCTTAAAGGCCTAAGAACAATATCAAAATGATGATATCTCCTAATCGTAGCACCCAAGATAGAATGAGAAATGTCCTTTAATTTGCTAGAATATTTTTGTCAAAAGTTACTGTTAACTTTTTGATCTTGTGATGTGAAGAGATGGAGGCACAAGTGAGAAAATGAATTAGGGTTAGAATTTTTCCTCACTTCCACCTTGTCTCACGGCTCCAATAGGGTTTTTATGAGGAGATTTTTCTCCTCAAAATAACTACCCATTGACCGAAAATTCCAGAGTGAATCTGGACTTTATTTCGGTTAAATTCGCTTTAATATATAATGTGTATTATTATTATAAATGTCATTTGTGTTGTCATGTAATAATATGTTCATACAACATTTTGTAGTGGATACATTAATACCGGTCTGACAACATCTAATATGACAATCGTTTAATATATACGTTAATTATAATTATCCGTATAATTATAATTTGCTAATTCAATATAACATTTTATATTCAATTTACGAATTAACATTTTAATTCGCATAAGCTTACATTATATATATATATGCTGATTAAATACAACAGTTTATATTTAATTACAAATTACTTTTAATTCGTCTCAACTTATATTATTTAATCGTTATTAAATAATCGTCTCATCATCACATTGACTAACATTTTAGTCAAATACACAGACTAACCTTTTAGTCATATAATAGGGCATCAATATGATTATTTTCTAAAATGATCACATATCTCAAACACATCCTTTAGGTATGACTTTTAGGGACCAGTTGATCACCGCCATCTGTATGACAATAACGTCAAACTTATCTAGCAAGCCAACCGTTATTGATAAACGTTAATCAACTGATTATTATACAAAGTATACCCTGTGAACCTACAGATATTTATTTATGTTATTGCACTAACTGTGGAGGACACTAACTCCAACAATCTCCCACTTGTCCGTACAAGTGTATGTGCGATAACTGATTCTCATATCCATAATAAATTTCTCCCACTCAATGTAAACCAATTTGCAAAGTCCGTATTCACAAAGGTCGTAGTTTACAAGTGATCAGTATCAAGAGTGGTTTCCCTGACTAGAGAGTAACTTAACTGATAAACGAATCTTCATTCGAGCATGGCGATGCATTTCAGTTACAGCTCCTCGAGTGGCCCTGAGAAATGTCATATCCTGATAAAGGGTTGGATATTTTCTTTCAATCGAAATCTTCTTGCAGATACAAGCCAGTATAATGACCCAGTAAAAATTACTTAGCCTCCTGTTATGGTCGACCATGAAAAAAAACCAAAATTCACCCAAAAACTACCCAAAAACTGCCTTAATCTCAAGAGGACCGTCGATAGTCAAAAGAATCGACTCTAGAACACTATGGACTATCCCTATCCACGAACTTGTCACCTAATGTTCTGAAACATTTAGGACTCCATAACGTTTCACAAAATTGTCCTGCAGGTATTCATTATAACTCTCATATGTGATCGATCAGTCAACTGTTTAACTTATGGCTCGTTGAACCCACCATCAATCGACTTCACAGAATAATTGCCAGAGTTATCAGCTCATGTAGGCGATTACGGACCAAAACAAATATAATGTAATTCAGTTCACTTTGTGGTGTTCAATGTTGTCAGTACAAACCACATGAAAAACAAAATATAAAACAAAACGATGATTTCATAGATAGTTTTATGAAAAAGATACAGGTGTCTAATCCAAATAAAACAACTAATACAACTCAGGAATACGTTTGATTCCCATGGAAATAACGTGCCCTTCATGCTTATCATATCTCAAGGTTATAGTGAGAGGATCTTGCTACGCTTTCATCCGTAACAATCTTGTCTATCACTATCTCCCTTTGCTCCACATAATCTCGGATCATGTGAGCCTTCCGTTGTACATGCCTAGACTTGTTGCTGGACTTGGGCTCCTTAGCCTGGAAGATGGCACCACTATTATCACAATAGATGGTGATCGGGTCATCCGCACTAGGAACTACAGTTAGTCCTTGTAAGAACTGACGCATCCATATAGCTTCCTTCGCAGCCTCTGAAGCAGCATAGTACTCGGATTCAGTCGTAGAATCTGCTATAACAGTTTGTTTGGAGCTTTTCCAGCTGACCGCAGCGCCATTAAGAGTAAAAAACGAATCCAGACTGAGATTTCGAGTCATCTCGATCCGTTTGGAAGCTGGCATCTGCGTAACCGATTGCGCATAGCTCAGTGTCGCCTCCATAAGTCAATACCCAATCCTTAGTCCTCCGTAGGTACTTAAGGATATTCTTAACAGCCATCCAGTGTGTTTCACCTGGATTGCCTTGGTACCGACTCGTCATACTCAATGCATATGCCACGTCAGGACGTGTGCATATCATGGCATACATGATCGATCCTATAACTGATGCATAAGGAATCCGACTCATGCGCTCGACCTCTTCCGATGTCTTTGGTGCCTGAGCTTTACTCAACTGCATCCCAGAGACCATTGGAAGGTTCCCCTTCTTGGAGTTGGTCATGCTGAACCTCTCCAGAATCTTATCTATATAAGACTCCTGACTGAGGGATAACATCCGTCGTGATCTATCTCTGTAGATACGGATCCCCAAAATTCTTTGTGCCTGGCCCAGATCTTTCATCTTGAAATGGTTCTTTAACCAAACTTTTACCGAAGTTAAGAGAGGTATGTCATTCCCAATCAAGAGTATGTCATCGACATACAATATTAGGAAGACAATCTTTCTCCCACTCGACTTGATATATAAGCATGGTTCCTCGACCGATCGAGTAAATCCATTCTCTTTTATCACCTGGTCGAAACGATGATTCCAACTCCGAGAAGCTTGCTTAAGTCCATAAATGGAACGCTTAAGCTTGCATACCTTCTTAGGATTTTTAGGATCAATGAAACCTTCAGGTTGTACCATGTACAACTCCTCCTCCAAATAACCGTTTAAGAAGGCGGTTTTCACGTCCATTTGCCAAATTTCATAGTCATGAAAAGCGGCAATCGCTAAGATTATCCGAATGGAACGCAGCATGACTACGGGTGCAAAAATTTCATCATAGTGCAATCCTTGCACTTGAGTTAAACCCTTTGCCACTAGTCGTGCCTTGTATGTATCTGGTTGTCCTTCTACAGAATGCTTTATTTTGTAAAGCCATTTGCACTGAAGAGGCCGAACCTTATCAGGTAAGTCACCTGCAGTTCGAATCCTGTCCTGGCGCTTTGAATTTGAGACCCGTCCATCTCGGTTGCATGCGTCAAGGCCATAAGCTTAGAGTCGGAACAGGTCTGGCACCTTATAGTAGCGGGTTCTTTACTCTCTAAGGAGTAAAAAACGTCATCTCTCCCATTCTCTCGACCATACTCAATTTCGTCTGAGGAATGGAGACTCTACCCGACCTTCAAGGTTTCCTCAGGAATATTTTACCGCAGGCCGTGACTGAAGGAACAGTTTCCTCCATTGGTTGCTAGGTTGTTGGTTCTTGAATCTCCGACAGTTCGAAGGTTCCATTACTTGTCCTATTCTCGATAAATTCTTTCTCTAAGAACGTCGCACTAGCCGCAACAAAAACTCGATGTTCGGTAGGCGAGTAAAAGTAATGACCAAACATCCCTTTTGGATAACCAATAAAGTATGTCTTGACCGATCGTGGGCCGCGCTTATCGTCAGGTCTCCACTTGACATAAGCCTCGCAGCCCCAAACCCGAATAAAGGACAAGTTAGGGACCGTTCCCTTCCATAATTCATATGGAGTCTTGTCTACAGCTTTAGACGGATTTCGGTTAAGTATTAGAGCAGCTTGCAAAAAAAAGAGCATAACCCCAATGAATCAGGTACAACCGTGTGACTCATCATGGATCGAACCATATCAAGTAATGTTCGATTTCTCCGTTCGGACACACCATTCAATTGTGGTGTTCCAGGTGGAGTTACCTGCAGTACTACACCACAGTCTTTAAGGTGTCGATCAAACTCCTTCGAAAGATATTCGCCACCACGATCTGAACGTAGTGCTTTAATCTTTCTATCCAGCTGGTTTTCAACCTTATTCTGGAATTCCTTGAACTTGTCAAAGGACTCACTTTTATGCTTCATTAACTAGACATAACCATATCTACTCAAATCGTCCGTGAAAGTGATAAAATATCTATAGCCATCTCTAGCGTTGATTGACATAGGTCCACACACATCAGTATGTATGAGTCCTAATAGGTCAGCAGCGCGCATTCCAACACCTTTGAAGGAAATTCGAGTCATTTTGCCTATGAGACATGATTCACACGTGCCAAAAGATTCATAGTCCAATGGGGAGATAGTCCCATTTTCAATGAGCTTCTTCACGCGTTTTTCATTTATGTGTCCCATACGGCAATGCCATAAATAGGTTTGATCTTTGTCACCAACCTTTGCTTTCTTACTACTCACATGCAATATATCTGTGGTTTGATCTAAAACATAAATCCCATTCATGGAAAATGCTTTACCATAAATCATTTCGTGTAAAGAGAAAATACAGCTATTATCCTTTATTACAAACGAAAAGCCGTCCTTATCAAGTACGGAAACGGAAATAATGTTTTTAGATAAACTGGGTACATAGTAACAGTTATTCAGAAATAACTCAAATCCACTCTGGAGTTGGATTACATATGTTCCCACTGAAACGGCAGCTACTCTTGCTCCATTCCCCACTCGCAGGTCCACATCACCCCTTGCGAGAGTTGTGATGTTTCTTAGGCCCTGCAAATGATTGCACAGATGAGAACCACAACCAGTATCGAGTACCCAAGTTCCGAAACTTGCATGGTTGATCTCAATCATATGAATAAAAGAAGAAGACATACCAACAGGAGAGACGCGGCCTGCTTTTATGTCCTCACGGTACACGAGGCAGTTCCTCCTCCAATGCCCAAGCTTGTGGCAATGGTGGCACTCCACGTTACCTTCATCGCTCTTTGTCTTGCCTTGTGAGCTACCTCTAGTCTCACCAGGCCCACTCTTTCCTTGCCCTGGCTTTTTGAATTTCGGCTTCCCTACACCTAGGTTGGCCTTAGCTTTGCCCTTACCTTTGCCCTTGTTGGCAATCATGAGAACGTCCTGTTTCAGACTCCCACTCAATT